>JAUIMY010000162.1:0-62390 GCA_033557855.1 Hydrochus callosus | reverse complement strand
CAATATTTATTTATGAGTTCAAGAAATCATTTTAGAGTTTGCTATTTCACACAGATATGTTTTTATGGCCCGTCTATCGATTGCTAATGTCAGAATTTCAATCCCTCTAGCATGTAAGTCGCCCATTAAGAGTTAAAAAAAATATAACTTCATAACTTATGATTAGCCCAAATTTTACTCAAAGACGTGGATTAAGCAGGAGAATTATTTTAATTAATAAATTGACCCAGATTTTCACTGATTTCTATTGGAAGAGGAAATGGGAAAAAGCTTGTACTTTTCCTTCCTGACCATTATACATCCTGCATGCTGATACCCACGAATGACATTAGAATATTAAAGAGGCAATTCCAATGGGTCGGGCGCAAAAAGGTAGAGGTGTCGCAGCCTCCGGCGCGGCGTGGCGGCACTAGACTCCTCGAAAAGTTGGATTCCCAGAGTACAAGTTGAAATTGCGCATTCAATGTACATTTGCATTCTGGGAAAACACCCATCCGCGAATCTCCGGGTAAAAAAGGTACCAGCAGGTACCAGTTGAACGGGCGTTCAATTTTTAAACAATATCATCGGAGCGAAGTCTAAACGCTACGCCTCGACCATCGATATGCAAATGTTGTAACAGTAAAATGATCATATATCATCGGGACTGGTGCAATGCAATCTTGAGCACGTCGTAGAAATGAGCGTGCGTAAATGAAGTAGACCGTTAGATTATGGGTACATCACTGATGTCCTTCGCTCGAATGCATTACGCAAGAAGCAGGATGTGCTAAAAGCGATTGTTCGGTGGGAAACGTGGAGAATCCTCGAGTTCCACAACATATTAATAAGGCAAATATCATATGTCATTTAATTATTCTTCGGCCTGCTCGAGGAATGTACACAAGTGAGGCCATCGCGTCCTTCGCCGGCCGAGTAGATGTCGGTACCATTCTGTACCAGGCGTTAGAACGACCATTTCCCCTCTACTCAGGCCAATACTCCTGTGCTCCGTAAAACGCCAAGCATTTATAGAACGCGAAATCTTACGAGAGACTATTACACACAGCATCTACCTGGGTACCAATTCACGCTGGAGTTCTTGGTCTGCGAGTATCGCTCCATAATAGGCCGGATACACCAGTAAATGATGTTTGATGAGAGGAGATTAGGCCAGTGCTCCATCAACGCTCGTTGGGACTAAATTACCTACATGAAATATTTGCTTAGAAATTCTATTGAGCAAAATTACATTTCTAGATTATACGTAAAAATCCAATTTTACGTAATGTCGTTAAGTATCTCAACTTATTTCCTCTGACGGTACTGCATTTAGTTCAGTTCTTTTTCCGTTGCTAACGAACATCCTTCGCCGGATCCATTCCGACTGCCTCAATTTCGAGAGTTTAACGGAAAAGATCAGCTTTTTTAGGAAGTAGAACGAACCAGTGATACGAAAGCTGCGAACTGTATGTAAAAATCGTATCGGGTGGTACCGTTACTGGTGACCTTTTTATTCCGAATAAATTAATGCTAGCGATGGAGCACTCCCGAGTGGTGGGTGATGCATTGCGTAAGCATTCTGATATGAATAGGAGAATTTGGTCAGCGACAAAAATGCCGAATAGTTAAAAAGCGCAAAAGTTGTCGTACCTTCGAGCATTAGCCAACTCTTCATAGCCATAAACAATGAAGCGAACAAACCCGATTACCATTCAATGCTACTCCAATGAGACGGCTCCACGTATCGTTTTACCGGACATCATGTGAATGTGGAAAAAATCCCAGTTGTAAAACTGACCAGTTCGACCACAAATTAATGATACGAATAATTTATTCCGGTTTTGAGAAATGAGTGGAGAAAACTGAAGTGTTTACTTCTTCCATCCATGTCCATAACATTTTAAACGACATTGATGTACTAGATTCCAGAAGCCTAGCATATAGTCTCGTACTCACCAAAACTTTAATTTCAAGGGTACTCAATGCAAATATAAAAGTTTCTTTCGAATAAAATTTATATAATTGATATAAGGAGTTAAAACCTTTTGACATTGCCATATTTCCATAAGGTGCAATTCACTCATCAATCGACAAATTTTGTGTTCATTGTGATTAATATGGTCATCGAGATTTTCTATTTATGCAAAACAGCCTCCTGAAAATAAACGATACATTTGTGTTAATAGTAGGATATCGCGTTCTTGAATTTAAAAACTAGTAAAATAAATTTCCAACTTTAATAAAAAATTATAGCCATGTATTTTAGTGCGTTTAAATACAGAGTGAACATGAACCATTATCGCCAAGTTTAATTTCCCGCTCAATTGACAACTTTAATTAAATGAGCGGCCCCTAGCAACCCTAGTTAGTTTGTTTGGAAGTAATTCTCGGGAAAAAATCCAACATATTAATTTACAGGAGCTAAAAAGATGGAGGATGTTACTTTTTATTACTTGGAGTAAGATCCTGAACCAAACTTGAACATTGAAATCCGAGAATATTCGTTACGTAAAAAAATCGGTGAACCACCAAAGGGCAGTCGTGGCAACCTCTGCTGGTGTACAGCGATTATTATTACGTGGAACTGAGGGGTGTTAAATCGAGGTAGCTGCAAAAGAATAATGTATCGCATATTCGCCGAAGTGCAGGGCGCCCAGATCCCTAGCACCACGTCTAGACAGCAGACGTGTAAACTGCAAATACAGATAGTAGACTGGAAGTCGGCCAGTCGAGCCAGGACTCGGCAGTCTCCACGTAAATGATGCCTGCCATTCCGGAGAGTTTGAGTACTCAGGTGCAACGGGCACCTGAATAAAACTCTTGGAGAGAGATTTCAGCGCAGCGAAGACACGGAACCCGCACACAGACAACCGGTTGACACGCGTAGCATGGATGTTTCAGTTCGCGAGCAGCCGCTGAGGTGATCGCGTCGTAAGCCTGCGAGCAGTGCAGTTTCCGTTTCCACGCGAATACTAACAAGTGCTACTGAGGTACTACCGCCGGTGGTACTGCTACGCCTCCAGCAGACTATGTGCTCCTCCATCTGACGCTCTTCCGTGGTTGTTATGCCTGTTGTGTTTTATATTTGACCAATTTTTTCGAGTGGATGTTCTAAAATGAAGTGTACGCAGATCGGCTCCAATTATTTGGGGCCTGTCTTGGTGCTGGTGGCTTTTTGGACTAATGCTCTCGGAGACGGTTTCGGACCATCAGGTAATTACGCAGTTTTGGTACCGCATTCAAGTAGGAATACCGAGAACACGTAGTTATTCGAGAACTGACTCGAACAAGCTTCGAGAAGGAAGTGATGAAAAGTGCCGGAAGTTGAGAAAATGATTTGAAATATTGAAATTCCCACTACACTTGAGAAATGAACAAGGAAGATTGTTGAAGGAATCTTATAAACCGAAAACAATTGAAGTTCCTAGCCCGGGTCACCTCAGACTCGGAAAGTGTAAACGTGGTACTACTTCAAAAGAAGTGCAACATTTCTATTCAATCCGCCTTCGTGCATCTTCGCTAGTTGTTGATGGCATGCACTGTGAATTGGGTCGTGAAAGGTTAACCGGTACCGCAGTACTACTCGAATTATATTGAAACTTTTTTGCTCTCACGCTTCGTTTTCTTCATGAAGAACGTTTCTTCTAAAAATCTGGGTACTCGTTCATATTGAAGGGAAAAAACAATGCTAAGCACAAAGAGCCTTCGTTACGTTTAAACTTGGTACCCACTCTTGTCTTGAGATTTCCCCTCAACCCGATCCAACTCGATCGGGTACGGGTTCACTCCGTACGTGGTACCGCCACCGCCGTAATTGTACATGTAGACTATTAACTAGGTTGCTATCCGAATGTGACCTAATGGCTGTAATATAGTTGGAATCGGCTTATTCAATAACTAACGGAAGTCGATTGTTAGCAGTGATTCGTTGCTTTCGAGTATATTTTCAAATATCTCAAATCACGACCATTCACTGGAACGTTACGTGGCATTTTCCAACATTTCAATCCACGTTCTGTAATTGCCACTTTGGCAACGCGATCCAATCTTCACAAAACTAGTCATTGTGAATTGTTCAGAAACAAGGACCGCGACGTATAATTTACGAATGTCAGCAGTTGAAAACATAGCCAGTACCGCGGTACCATCTAGGTACCATCCTAATAGGAATTTAAGTAGGTATTTCCACTCTAAATTCTTTATACATATTGTTAACCACCTCCAATTTCCACACGAGATTATACAACATCCTGGCGGTACTAATACTACATTGTCAGGTCCATCGAGGCGCATAGTGCACCCGGAATACCATTCAAACAACTAGAGATCAAAATCTAATGCTTCCTCTTTGAATTGCTTGCTACCACCGCTTATGGTTTAGTAGAAACCACTGTTGAACCCACTGTACTGGGGCACAAAAGGATAATGCCTACTCAAAGGGAGCCAGTTTAGAATGGCGTTAGGCAATCACCTTGCACCAATGGGTACGATCACCTGACCTAGCCAAATTCGGCATTTGTCTCCAATTGACCTCTGTCGTTCAGGCAACGTTCAAAACAACAACTTAGAACCGCTCGTATCATATTTCGTGGTAAGAAGTCCAACTGGTCAAGATCTCCGATGACCGAGAGCCTTGCCCTTGCTATGTTTAATGCCCATGACCTTGTTACTTGCTCTGTTGAAAAATACCAAAGAGGAATGGTCGCCATGAATGATAATAACACCGGTTTCAGCGGCTCGAAAGGAACAATGTGGCAGTGCGATTGGATGGTACCGGTATTGACGCCATCAGTACCCGTCGTCGTAACGTGCCTCCTCAATTAATTACCAAGGTTCTTCATCTTCATTCTGTGAAATGCCTCCACTGAACGTCGTATTCTTCCTAACCAATAACCATTTTGTAGTACCTACCAGGTACACCTGTACTTTTTATAAAGATTAATAATCATTAACCAAACAAGTTACAATCTCCAAAACGAAGTTATTCACCATTACCATTATAATTTCCGAAACGATTTTTTACAATTTGGTGTCGTAAAAATTAATCGTTTGACGTGCCCATTTATCTATTTTCACATTTTTCTATAAATTTCCTCATCCATTCTTATTTTTCCGTCTTTCAAGATTGTTTTATCTGTTTTCCCGTCCTTATGTATTAAATTACCTACCTATTCATTCATGCTTTTCCATTTTTTGTACATTTCTGTTTATTTGTAGGCACTTTTCTTTCCGATTACACTTTCCTGTGCACTCGTGCTTTTTCACTCATTTTGTACTTTCACATCCTTTTATAGGAACATTTTCATTTATGCATACGTCTCGATTTATTTGTCGCAATTCCGTTTTTTTCTCTCTAAAATTCGTGTTACTTTCTAGTTTACATTTAATCTTGTCATCCGTGGCTTAATTCATATCCGTTATAAGGTACTACCTACGCCTTTATTCGTAGGCAGGTGCACTTTTCCATTCATTCATTCGACATAAATTCAATAGTTTAAATGCGTCTTGTTTTGGCTTGCAATATTGAAGTATTCTTCATTTTAAAAGGGAAAATGCCCTACATCGGCCAGCCCAATTGGGCGAACTATTAATAAATTATTATTTTAAAATGTATTTCTAATTGTCAAAATTCAATATTATAACTAGTAACTATTTCTTTTCCCATTCTGTGTATAAATACTAGCTTTGTCCTCTCTTCGTAAGAAGCGATTCACTCTACCTGGATAAAACATGTGTCCAATGAGGTGAAGTAGTGTATTTCAATATTTCCTATGCTCATTCTAATCAGGTTTGACGACTAAATCACGCAGTTCGCCTATCTCAATGGAAGAGCTTCTTATCCAAGTTTGAGGGCAATGGCAACGTAAAAATTCGTCAGGTAGAGTTGTCTTGAATGTAACGCGTTGATAAACATACTACATTCATAGATTAAGAATATTTTGAAAGAAAAGCCATTTACATCGTGACATACCTGAACATGTCTTTCCCCCTGATCAACCAATCTATTCACATTATTTTTATCTTACTAATTAGTGCCTTTTTCCTAGTTGTCATCATTTGGTCCTCAACCTGTATACAAGAACTTCTGGAGAAAAATGGACGCTTCCAAATTGATGCGATTTTTCGCTGTTGATTATTTTGTTGCAATTTTTATAAAATCTCGTCTCGCATCAAAAAACAAACACAATACTCGTCCGACCTCTTTCTGTTCTAATTTGTCACTTGTAACGACGTTTTTTATTTTATTTTTTCAAATAAAATCCTCTTTGATTACACTATTAAAAGTCCAAAAATAAAATCATATTACGTATGCAGGGCTACACAATTTTATACACAGCGTTTCTAAGCATAAACGCACTCTAAGGCTTCGCGCGCCACGTTATTCAATAGGGCGCTTGAGGTGGATGGCAAGAGAGGGATAGGAACCACGAAATGGGTCGGAACCATGCATTTTTATGTAATAGTTGATGGTTGTCATATTTTTCGCACTCAACTACTCCTGTCACCTCCACTATATAGAAAGTATATGATTGATTTGATTTTTTTTGCATTGTATACAACTCTCAGAAAAGAAGATTGGTTTTTATTTTGATGGATTTTAAAACAAGGGAAAGTAACACATCAATTTTGAAAATTTCGTCAAATATGGCAACGATGGTGGTGATAAATTTTGCTATTGAACATTTTTCTATAATACTGCTTATAGCTTTATTTTGCGGAGTCAGTTTGGAATAAGAACGCTATAATTTGAGTATGGTGACCAATTATCGTGTTATTCACGAAATTAGGGTGGGCGTTGAGTTAGCATAATGTTTAAATAGTTGTAGATTGCATAATTCTTACAAACGTTAAACATTTTTCAAATGACGGAATATATTTCCATAATGTTATTATTATTACTGGATGTTGTTTCGTCATGACTTTTTAGAGAGACATTATCCAGTAATGCAACATAACGCAGTTTCATTTCACCTATTGAATTTATTTAATTTACCTTTATTATTACACTGTTAACAACTAAGTTTAAAAAAAATATGTATATTGTTTTCAGCATGAAGTATGTTTCTTAATTTTTCAAAGGATATAAAATGTATGAAAACTATAAGGAGATGAAATACAAAAAAAATACAACGGGTTTTACGAAAACTATAGGCAAGTGAAATGCAAAAAATCCAACTGTTTTTACAATATTTCGAATCACAAATTTTCCGAAAGTCATTGCATTGCATCCATATTAAAATTCAATTTGTGGTAAAATGCACGTAAAGCACAGCAATCCTCTGAATATCCATGATCCAATTATTCAGCATTCTTAATTATTCACTTTATCAAGCCACGTCATGCCAATTTAAATGTAGAGAAACATTTCCTATTGTTTGAAGTCAACATTTATTGATTGGTTGAAAATTTAGTAGATATCGATTCTTCTAGTCCATAAATACAGTGTGGTGCTGTATTTTTAACGACGAATCGATTTTTTTTTTCTAGAGAAAACTGCAGTTCTAGTTTCTCCGGGGTATGGCATTTGTGGAGGCGCTCTCTGTGTACTGTTGTTTATACTCTTCAAAACGAAGTTTTGAAAGAGTATATTGGGTTCGCCATGCTTTGATGAATAAATTTATGCGCTAAAGATTTGGTCAAAGTGCCAAAACAGTTAGAATTTTTGAAAATTGGAAAATTGGACATGGACACATTTCAGCTCAATTATAAATCGAACCAACACGACAGTGCAATGGATGCCTCCTCCAATGTCTTACATCGGAGCAAATTTAACTGCAATTTTCTCTTGTAAAAATAGACTATTCATTAAAAATAGTTCCACAGGGTAGATAAAGAATGAAACAATCGATGTTTTCAGTTTTCATTCAATAGAGCACCATTTTGGTTTAAAATATTAGGAAATTCTATTCGTCATTTAAAATTATAATTTTAAATGACGAATAGCATTCCCTAATATTTTACATTTGAAGCAAGGACTGCCAACTAAACATCTATTTTCCGTGGATGCAGTGGAATCTGTCTGATATTATAATGGGCTTTAGCATTGCATGTTCTGCGAATTCTGAGAGATGCAATCATGAAACATTCGATTTAAACATCATTCATAGTCACGATAAACCATCGAGAAAATTGTTCCCTCTTTGCATAATCTATGGGTAGGATCTCTTGAATCGATAGGGATATAAATGCAGTTGTCTTTCTTTTTAGTATACATACCCTTAAAAACGATGTAATAATAAAAGAGTAATTCGTTAGTTATTGTGTTACCGCTACTAGTAGTACCTAATAATGTAACTATAAGAAGTTATTGCATAAAACTTCAACATGGTTACGCACCATGGATTTTAAAAAACTCGCTGGTTACGTATCATCGGGTATCTGATGAGGATTGTTATGTTAAGATGAACCTCATTTCAATTGCATTCAATGGCATCGCCATTTTGAGGCAAGGATTATTGGAAGTAACGTACTCCTTTTTAACCTTCTACTGCACTTTCTAACTAATTATGAACATAAATCTTTAATGTATAAGGAATTGAATGCTGAGTCCACTGTGAAATTACAAAACAAGGATTATTTATGGTCGAATAAGTGTAGGATTTGTCACGATCGAAATATTGCTTACAATAGTTGAAATATTCAATTTATCAAATCAAATTCAATAAATCAAAGTGATTGCCTGTGTTCAACATTTTATCATAGATCTTGGGTTTGCCATTCATTGAACATAACATTTTTAGTGCCAATGAAGTACTCGGTGGCTGACTAATCGACTTCGGGAAGTACCTGTCAATTAGTTGAATGACTCTTCCCCAATGATGCATTAACGAACCTCCGTGCTTTTCCATGGCTATTTCACACCCCATGGGTGATATTTCGCTAGGTTTAATGGCGACGTGACAACTATTACTAATTAGTCTACCATTGGAAATTGCAGGCAATCTTTGAGTACCCGCACTCTGAAAACGATGGTGCATGACCTTAATACGCCTCGATGTGATGATCCTTCTAACCGTGAGAATGCTTTCACTATTATGTGCGCCGCTCGAGTAAGGCTCGACCCATTGTTAATGGGAGTCCGATATCTCTGCGCATGCAGAAACAACTTTCATTTTATGTCCATTTTATCCTTATTAAGTTTACTCAGATTGGACAGGGACGGCGACAATTCGCTGCGAAAAATTCCCAGCCTACATGAGGACAATAAGTTGTGGATGAATCATTCGGGAACGTTTTATTTTTCTCCATTCCATTGAGTTTATGAACTTCATACGTCGAATTGGGGGTGGGTAATGGAGTAGTTAGAGCTCTATGATGCAGCCAGTGTTTTCAATTTTTATAAACGAATAAAGTATTTTGAATATTAGCAAGGTAATGCAACGTAGCTTTAAGATACTCAATACCGATGGAATTTGCACGGAAAGAAATTGCCTGCTTATAGGGATTACTCAACCGTTAAAATGATTTTTTTACCTACTATGGTATACCTATTTTTATATGCATCATATTCTTACTTGTGTCCTAATTATTCATTACTTATTGTCATTCAAATGTACATAGTAATTTGCATTTCCACGTCGCCTTTTACTCATTCTGATAAATAGCTAGAAATGACTAGATATCTTGACGTAGACAAAAGAATTATGAAAGTATTTAATTTCCTGAAGTTTCCTTTATGCATTCTATTTTTATGGCGTTAATGCACATGTTGACTTATATCAATTGCGATAAGTTAGTGGAAGTTTCATAACAATGAGTAAGAAACGCAGGTTCTCAAATGTTCTCTATTGCATTGTTAGATTCAACTTTGATGTAGACACTGTTTGAACTTACAAATAATTCAACTCTATTCCATCCATTTGAAACTATTACATACAATTGTACGCAGGCACCTACAAACCCATTGTCATGACTCTTTGAAGTACAATAAATTTCCACAAAATCTATTTCGTCTGATATATTCCGGGACATGGCCGAGAAGGGTTGAATGAGTATAATGGAGGTGCGAATTTTGTCAACACAATAAGCTCCAAGAGTGGTGGCTCATGGTTGGGGATGATGAATAGGAACAACTCTCTTGAATTTTCCGTTCGCCCTCGCGCCTCGCCTAGGGGAGAAAGTAGGTCCTTATCGAGTGTAGAGTTTTCCAGAATGTTCTCACGAGCATGCATGATAGCTGGAGGAACCGAGATCCGAAGCAAATAATGCGGAAGCAGTTCAACTTTTATTTGCTCCACGTGGAAGGTCGGATCGGACGATGATGAATGGAAAATATCCTTTGCGTTTCAAATTCCTCAATAAACGTTCCTCTCAACCCCTCGGGGGGATTAATCGAAAATACGTTTGTTCCCGACTTGCCACGATGAAAATTTATGAACCTTTCACGTTGACTGCGTTCAGTTATTCCATGCAAATTGTATGGATTTTTCGAAATTGAAGCGACGCGACGTGCAACACCTTGGCGACCTAGAAAGCCTCGCATCAAGCATATTTTTCGCTTGGTGGACAAATTAAATTAACGAACTAGCATTTCCAACCGAGCACTTGGGTAATTATGATCGATTGTGGAGGTCCTTCACCTCATCGCACGTCGCCTTCTTCGTTCCTTCGTCACATCAACCAGTTAATCTTCGCGGTGTTATCACCAATTTTTACTGATCAATTTAGGGTGGAACGCCCGTGCAGGGTTAACCACATCCCTCGAGTTGCGAGATTAGGGTCGCTAGGTGCGATTTTATAGCGACGTAAGGTCGCATCCCCTATTCTTGAATACATTACGAGCCACTGTTTACCCCAACGATGACCTCTTTCATCTCGAACGTCGAACCCTTATCGTCTGGTATTATGTTTGTTTTGCGAAAAGAAAATAGAACGTGAGCAATTCCAATATGGAATTGCTTTCTTAACGAAAGGCATCATAATTGAAAAATGCCCAGAACATTGGAATATTTTATTCAGTTGTTGTGGTTGGAAAACCCTACTTACTCGGAGTGTTCGCCGTCAATATGAGCTATTACTTTCTAAATCAGACGGTTTACCTAAACAGGCTAACTGCCATACTTAGGATTGCAGAACCTGCTCAGTAAAGTACCTGCATGAATAGTCAGCAATCGATCAATCGGCGCATAAAATTCCACGCACTTTGGACTTTTAAACTGGATTGATGCCCTCATACGCCTAATTAATCATCGTATTTCACGCTTGATGTATTGGTGTTATAAAGTCACCTGCAAATTATCGTCTCAGTCATCAGACTTACGTGAAGGGTATTGAACGATCACCACTGGAACAAAACCGACTCAATTTCCTCAGTAATGCAGATTACGAGTTGAGGAAGTTGCTGCGTCGAATTAATACCTCGAGTACATTAGCAGGAGGAGTATAATCCTCGCTAGTCTTTTCATACCCAGTGAGCAGGTTATTCCGCAATTCAAGACATATTTCGCTCTTTAATTAGCAAAACGCTCAACAAAAGTTTTAGCATTCCACGCCCACTATTCACATACATTTATTAACATCAAAATTTCTTTTTTCATCTTGTTCCAATTAGTTTGGCTCATCATTATCACGATTGAGCTATGCAAGATGAACATTCATCTTTTGAGTTAGTGCAATTATCTTTTTATGAATTCGTTAATCAGCATTTTTGTTTGTCATATTCTTTGTTTCTTGCGTGTGATGGCCACGCTTCAATCATTTTTGCTCGATCATGACCAACGATTGCAATGTAATTTTAACGGCGATAAAAATTATCCAATCTTTGCTTACTCATATAATTTTATTTCACCAATAGTGTAGAGCAGGTGTTTGAGCTTGAAAGAATTAAGTTGTCTCTGCTATTGCACAAACCATTACCCAATAATTGGTAAATTAGGCTGTTATTTTACCGGCATGTTTTTTTTCATTTCCTTGTTATTCACTAACGACTCGTTACCTATCTGTTTGAAATAAATAGTTCAATTACCATGCTGCTAATACGTCTACATGCTAAATCTGCTCGCGTGGTCTTTTACATATTATCGATTCAGTATTACTTGCAAAGGAAAATGTTGATAAATTACTTGGAAAAGGGACAAAAATAGTAAATGGGCGATTAGCCATTCTAGGAATTATTGTTTCCCTAAGAACCGTGAGGCATTAGTACATTATGATGCAGAATAGAGCTTATGTAAGGTGTGGTTTTGTGGACTAACTAGGTAATTGTAAACTGATCCCCCTCGAGGAACAAATTAATTGGCATCTTCAATTCACAGTTTTTTTTTCCCAACAATAGAAGGAGTATAATCATCTGTTTAAATGATGTAGCAAAGCGTGAAACAACCAATACGGCACAACTTTTTTCGTGAAGAAATTTCCTCATCCGTTTTTAAGCGATATATTTGCACATACATACTTATTGTCTTCCATTTATGAGAAAAAAATATCTCCCGATAAGACCATTGTGCGCGCTTAGGTCTAGTAACTTCACGTAAAGACTAAACACCAGTATTACCTCATTAACTCTGCTGTTTCAAACTGTCTTTGAGTAAAAGGGAGTCATTCCCAACTAACGATTTCTGAGTAAATTTTGTCATTATGAGTTATGGCGAGACGTACGTAGCAACAATTTCAATTTCTAGTTGGTGGTTCTATCGGGTGCTATGTGACTACTAACTCTTGCAAGAGAAAAAAGTAAAAAACTTAGTTGGGGGGCCAAAGTGATTTCGGCCATCTTCGCGATAACTCAGCGACACGCGATTATTGTGGATCTCGACAGCAAAAGGTCGAAAGCTGCGACTATTTTATAAGCGCTTTGTAACACCACAGTGTTACAAGATCGTACAGTTCAGAGAGGTAGGTTAACGACCTACACTCAGGTACAGTTATTTAGCCGGACGAATACGTCGTCGGACTATGTCAATAACTCTACCCACACGTTCTAAACATGAAGCCTACACTGGCTGAAAAGTCTGGCCGAATGGGTTAAGCAATTGCCGGATTGAATGCAGTAATTGCCATGTAGCTACGGAGATTTAAATAATAAGAGCCGGGACAGTGGAGATGATTTGCCAGACTGCCACCCACCGTAATCCAGGAGATGCGTCATTGCTGGCGTTGCGTTGGCTGAAGCAGAGTTACGGAGGAAGTGCATGAGCCCTAATCCGAAATGCGTAGTACATGTATACGTATGTTCATAAGCTGTTGTTCCAGAATTATGATCCTAAGAAATCAGCTGCGGTGTCCGCATCAAATCCATTGGCACCGGATTTGATTTGAATGAGAAATGATTCAGTAAATCAGCAAAACTGAAGTTATAAGGCCACTCGCTCCACCGAATGGGGCTGGTCAACTACAATGGCGCAACAGTTCTGGATAGCATAGTTGGAAAATTGAAATTACCTCGAGAGTTCTCGAAGACTACTTTCTAACTTTGGATAATGGTCATGGAATTAGGTGACCTACTGCTGAAAAAGCTTCTTTAAACTACGCTGGTCATATTCGGTAAAAATATGAGTGTGCACACATACATATTTTCACAGCTAAGGTGTAAAAATAAATCAATATTGTCTAATCCATGTTGTCATGACTTGAGCATGCCAACTCTGGAAGGCTACTTTTTGAGATTGCAATCGTGATGAATCTACCTATGATTCAAGCCATGAATGTTCGCCACATGCGACAATTAATTGATAAAACGGATCTTAAAGTGACGGAGGCGACACAACAATCAGATAAGCACCTAAGTCATCTCGAAGAGTGCAACAATCCTAAATAATTGGTGTGGATGTTCTAGAGGCTGTGTCAAACAAACTAATTGGGCACTTCCTGCGCCCATTTCTTCGGCCCCTTCACGCCGCCACCTCTCCATTCATCAGCAAACCGCGGAATAGTTCTTGTGTCACGTTGTACCAAGTACCAAGTCTGGAAACAAGTATCGCCGCTCGTCGAGTTCACATTCTATTGGCAATTTCCTCGCGGTGTTTTCACCAACAGAAGAAAATTTACATCGACCTGCAGTCACAACAAGCTCGTAACAAACAACTACCCGTTGAGATTAAGCACGCTCGAAGGTGTTTGTTTGAAGATAAGACGAAAACATTCAATATTTACACCAGCATTGGGACAAATTAAACGAATTTTTGAATTGTTTCCTAAAATAGGCGACCTGCGAAGTTTAAGCTATAGAACTTTGAAGTGTTGATGAGGTCGCCTGACAGACCAAAGTCGTGCTGCGGGTCGGGGACCTCTACAACGATTATAGCATAGACCACGAGTACTCCGTGATTATAGTGAAATTTTAACACAAGAGAAATCGATAGAAATTCTTCTGGAAACTTCTAAAAGACGATCTAATAATCACTCTATTGAAGTCAACACGTCTCAATTTACTGATGATGATTCGTACTGTAAAATGACATACCGCCAACGCATGATGAAGATTGGTCTAATTTTATTGAGCTAATTTCATCGTTCAAGTTATCTCCACGAACTTAAACCATTTATTGCATCTACTGAATTGAAGATAATTGTGGAATCCTAAAATCCTAATTATCCAAAAAAAAAAGACGAACTTGCATTTGCCTTTGACTCCGACACGTGAAAGACCTTGCCTCTTAGTTATGGTCCATAGAACAAATTTTGCCGTTGCTCCACATCTGAGATTTATTGTTGGGCAGTCTGAGCCCGATGGCTTCTAGGTCTTTCCACGTACAATCACTACAAGAACTACAACTTAACCCAGTTTCATCATGGTCGAATGATTTAGGTCAGAGAGACCCAGAGTTCGCACTTCCGGTCTCCTGGTAGTGGTCACTGCCCCCTCGAGTTGCATTTATGTTCAATGTCTTACTCCTTGTACGAATTAGACGAGTTGATCAACTCGAGGTCACACATGTTGTCGTTATAGGGACGTCTTGTAATACTTTTATTTTTCCAAACTGCACTTTCAATATTACTTCTACAAGAGTTTATGTTTCTATGCTTCATAGTTTCTCTATTCTCATTTTATCACGTTCGGTGTTCTATAGATAGAATATATTTTATAGATATTCTCACGTAAATTGCCTGAGAATAATCATCATCTTTACAAATGCACCATTACGTGACTTTCATGACTGTCTTCATCCAACCCTAACAATTCTCCTAATTGTTTTCTCTAACGAGCTCTGATGAATATTTTCTGTCGAAAAAATAATTATCTAGTGGTTTCTAATGCTCTCTTATACCTTGAAAACGTTACAATACTCTTTATTATTATTTCATTAAGATGCTGCATGGCATAGTTTACATAATCAATTATTGATTTCGATTTCCTGGTAGATAGTTTAGAATCATGTAAATTTTTACTTTCATAGGTATTAGTAGAATCAATTATTAATCTCTATGAATTCTTTGCATACATAAATATGCATCAGTACTTTATCTTTTGGTTTGCAAAGTTATTTTTTTAAATTACGGATGCATCATTTTCTTCTTCTTCATCAACCCGCCATATCCAGAACGGTTCTAATGTTATTCTATCAGATTCCAACTATACCTCTTCAACTTCAAATTGTGTCTAAACAACTTCAAATTGGGAACAAAAAATTCAAATTCACCTTCCTTAAAAATATATTACTGCTGAAAAAATTAAAGCGGAAAAAATCAATAAGAATTTGACGTTGTTTAGGCCAAATTTGAAGTTGAAAAGCAATAGACAATGACGCATTTTGATTTATTCTTGAAGTCGTTATCTTGTTGGAAAATTTAATTCAAATACATTATTCCTTCAGAATACGGCTCCAGTGTACTCTGTTTTCTAGACAAACAATGAGAAAAGAGCTTCCCAGCAATTAATATTCAACAGAAAGTGTGATCACTTGGCTGAGAATTTCATTACCCAATAAACCCTTGGCTTTTATGAACTATAGGAAACGGTGTTCTTTCCCATCGAATAGCGAATATAAAAATTCCACTATCCAATAGACCAAGAGTCATGCTTGGCTGACCTGTGTATTCACTGCCTGGGATTTTATAATTTTTGGTTATTCCAATAATCAAGTATTTTAAAAATAAAAGTAACTGGTGTATTCCACACTGTTTATTCGTTCTAATGTTCAAGTACTATGTTAAGTTTAAAAATAAAATTTGTCCCCTCAATAAAATCGTTGTTATTAGATAGCAATAAACGTGACGAATCCATGTTGCATGGCGCAAACAAACGCCACGTTTAAAACTAACTAAAATGTACATAATTCTTCCACAATAATTTTTTGAATACTATTCGATGCCTGATTTAATATATTCCATATTTTGAGAATTGGACAAGATTGCCTTAGATGGCACAGATCACTACCTAAGAATAGGTACCTACATAGCTAAAGACGCTAACTTCCCAATTTGCAACATCCTCTTTTACTGATGTGAATGGATGAGAAGCAGTGTATTTTATCATTTGTGTTCTACAGAGTGGCAACCAGAAACATACCCAAAATCAAATTATCAGCACTGCCAAAATTTTTGTTTTGGATTGTGGGGGGGGCAACTCTAATAAACAGTCATGAACCCAACATTACTGTATGTGTCAAAATGCTCAAATTTTGTTTCATCATTGTAAAACATTGGTACTTAATAGCAAAAAAACTGTTAGATAACATTAGAATGCTTTGAAAAGCATTAAAAATAATGTACCATTGTATTGCATTTTCCGATAACGTTTTCTATTGTTATTACACCATTATTATTACCATCATCATTATTATTACACCACATAGAAATTCTTATTCATTTCTGTATACTATCCATTTGTTCACCAATTTCTCGCAACAGTTCTAAATGTTGGATGATTCATAATAATATTTACTACTCCACCAAATCTAACATTTTCACTCGTGGCGTGGCGTTGCCATAAATGAAATGCCATACACATTACAACAATAAATTATTTTAGGTCAAGCTCAATCATTGTTGTTATTGTAAGAATGGAATGTAGTGTTATGAATATCATGATAAATATTTCAAATTCAAAAAAACTTTCGAAAAAAACTAAATTTAATTTGTTTTTCCACATATTTAGAGAGAAAATAGATCAAGGAAAATATATTTTTAATAACACAGTAATATCTATAACGCAGTGCTCTAAATAGCAGTAACGTTGAAAGAAATTGCCTACTAAAAACTCGATGCTCATTGAATACAAAGTATAGTATAGGGGTGTAAGATGACTGGAACTGAATAATCAATTCATATTGCATACTAATTGTATCTTGGATTTCCTCGCTAATTTATCACTCGATGGTTCGCCACAACCGAAATATAATTCCCACAAGGGGTTTGTTTTCATCTGCATAAACAGGAACGTTGCAAAACTGATTTCCACTATCATTTTATGAACAATTAAATGCGAATATCAAATGAGAACGTTATGTTCATCCTAATAACAAAATGGAAAATCTATGTATTCTAGGTGGATTTGAAGAAATTCACTTATTGAATCATCAGCAGATTGGAAACAAAGCTAACTTTCAATTGAGTGGAAAATTCAACTGCGAAGCGTTCTAGGTAACTTAATTGGTTGTTGGTGCGGATGCTCTTGAATCCATACGGCATGTTAAGTGTAGAGCACCATCTGTACGCCTAGGTACACATCCTTTGATTGTGTAGTTGGGTGTGCATCGATTGCTAATGAGTTAATTTAACTAATATGGCTAGAGATTTGCATAAATATAGTTTTTTGAAAGTACCATTTTGGATAGGATAGGAAAATTCGAAGTAATATCGATTTTAAATTTCAGCTCACTTGGTAATTTTAATCTCACATTAATACATATTATATTTATTCCTATTCCTATTTATATACAAATTTATATAAAAAATATACTAACTAAATAATGTAAGAATAATTTAAATTCGTATTGTGCGATTGCTTTGTCCCAACTAACACAACAATATCGTGAATCGAGCAATTCCAAAGTTTCTGTATTCTAGAATCGATTTTCTGTTCTGTTGTCTGCACTGTTTAAAGTGGAAGTTGTGTTAACGCTTGGATTACATCGTTTTGTAGCGCACAGTCTAGTTTGAATACTGCATTGGAAATCGATGCACATTCAACTTGGAAATCCTATAAGAAGCACTTGCGTGTCGCGGTTCATATTTTATTTGTAATAGCAAAAATAGAATTTTTTTTATCCAAACGCAGTAACTTTGTAATAGTCAAAATTGCACGGAATTCCAATTAAATCAAGGCGTAATTGCGGGTTAAGACAGAGAAGAGCCGAACCATTTTCTCCAATAAGATCTGAAAATACGACGTGGCATCTGGATTTCTTTTGAGCAATTTCTCGAGAAACTGTCCATGCCTCATTTCCTTCCGAATGCAGTCTGTTTCTTGCGCAGCTTTTTAAGAAGTTGGGTACCTACTTTTCCGAATATTCATGGGTATGGTTTATGTGTGAAATGAAAACCTACTTCTTCCACTCACGTTGGAAGATATGATGGGCTTAAAAACTTAATTGAAGGCGAGGCAGTGACTTATTCATGGCATCCGGTACATTATACTCACGGAACCTACTCGTGATTAAAACTCTAATTAAAGTTAAAAATATGTGCAGGGGGGAGACCTTGGGGATCGGATGAGTTAGCGCCTTTCAATTATAGTGGTTGAGACTTTATTATTATACTCTTCAAAACGAAGTTTTCTACTCTTCCCTTCGTATACCATCTTCTTGATTAGAAAAAGTACTGTGGAAATGGAGCGACTGAGAAGAAATCTTATGATTATCTCTCTACACCTTTTTTTCAATATACTTATTTATAAATTGAATTACAATATAAATTGAATCACGTTCATTTCACGTTAAAAGTTCCAACCCTGATCTGATCCCGAAGAATGAAGAATTAGGTACGAATATAATCCAAATAGTTGAAAGATTGCAGTGAACAAACGCTCGTATTTCAGTAATGTTGCTGCTTGCTCGGCAGAATCGTCCATTTCGTCAATTCTTATCACTTATTGTCGATTTTCTTCGCTACAACTGCTTGAATGCGTATCAAATGACTGGAAATTCCTGCGACGAAAATAAGTGGTACGAAAGAGAAACATAACTCTGCAAGTACTAATTGAAAATAGGTGTATCAATGTTCCCGATAATCTTTCGGCAATGGCGTGGAATTTTAATTGATGAAATTATTTCTTAACACGCCCAATGGAATGTAGTTAGTGGAAAATAGCGCGGATAATCGTATGCAGATATTAAAAATGGAATTTATGCTGAGAGCATTTGAATTATAACGTATTTTGGTTGAATAAAATTATTTACGAGTAAGTTATAAGTAATTTATAAGTAAGAAATTTGTATCTCGGATGTTGAGTACGTAATTTGAACCTCTGTGCATTTTATGGAATGGAAATTCGAATACGCAATACTTCACGACGCCCAAGTCAAAATGAGGTGTGGTACATTCTTTCTCCAGACATTGTTATATCTTTCAGTAGGTATCGATAAAAATGCTAAGGAGTTCCATTGTTCTCAGGAATTGCCTTCTAAATTATCTACAATCTTCTTCTCACGTGAAATTATATTTGTGTGGTTAACAATAGGAGACATTCGGTGCAGAATTGATATTTCAAATAACATTTCATTCAGCTTCAGTTTATGTATGTACACCTATGAAAATTGGTTTATTTATGATTTTTATCGTACTTTACAGAGCCTCCTGAATGCGAACCAGGCCAAATAACGTGTAAGCAGTACATGTGGAACCAAACGTACTGTATACCTGCTTATTTTCGCTGTGATATGACTGTAGATTGTATTGATGGCTCGGATGAAATGGGTTGCCGTAAGTGAAATTTTATGCTTGCTCAACACAAGCGAATTATGTTTTAATGTGAATATAATTCATGTAGTATTTATCTCCACATATCGAGTATGATTTCCTAGTTGGTTCAAATATATAGCGATGATGCTATGAACTGATTTACTCATTGAAAGAATTTCAACGTAAAAGTCAATTCAAATAGATTTGATCTTTTTCGTGTATGTTTTACATATAGCATTTTACTTGCAGCCGTTAGAGAGTGCAAAGTGGGTGATTTCGAATGTGATACTGGCGCGGCAAACCGAACGAAATATTGTATACCAATAGAAAAACAGTGTGATGGTTACCTTGACTGTAGAAATGGAAAGGACGAGCATGGATGTCCTGGCGTTGCCTGCAGGCTCAACCAATTCAGATGCGCAAACGGACAACTTTGCGTCGATAATTCACTGAAATGTGATCATCGAAATGACTGCGGTGATAATTCGGACGAGCAGGGATGCAGTAAGTAACGTCGTATTTATAGAAGTATAAAACAATTAAATTCGATTGAGACATATTGCATGGTGTACAATTCAATGGTAAATAATGAAGGAAGTAGTTCTTTGATGAATGCTTATATAGCGAATGGGACATAATACTTTGAGGAAAAAGTAGGAGTGTCGTGTAAAGACTGATTTCTCTTGAGTTTTCACTCAAACGTTTTAATTATTTATTTATACAGGGCAGGTTAAAAGTTTCTTCCCAATTTATAACTGTAACAACTTTATTGTTCGTGAACATTTTATTCTTTTTTTTAATTAGAAGCATTAAAGTTGGGAGTTTACAAATAGAACCAGAATAACACGAATTGTGTGAGTTGATGGAGCATTGCAGACTCTGTAAAATAGCCAATATGTACATTTAGTGGCAATCACTGACCTGTTGTTTTCCAAAAATAATAAGATTATTTTCAGTCCGCCCATGCATTATTGGACACAATACTTTCAATTTATTATTTTTTTACTTGCTTGGCCTTATGTTATATATCATAAATTAGATGCAGCTTAACTGCAATGAATGTAAAAAATATTGCTATAAATGTGATTGGTAGTATTTAACTCCTTAATGGACGGATTTTCATTTCAGGTTTTCCTCTATGTCATGGTGGCCAATTTCGGTGTACAAATGCCCTGTGCATTCCAGGAAAATATCGCTGTGATGGATACAGCCATTGTACGGATGGCTCCGATGAAGCTAATTGCACGCACATTGCGTGCCCAGACAATAAATTCCTCTGCCCGAAAGGTGGTGCAGGTGGTACGCCCAAGTGCATTGAAAAACTGAAACTCTGCGATGGTAAACGTGATTGTGATGATGGGGCTGATGAGGAGGCAGCGTGTTGTAAGTATCTACTCAACTGAAAACGCTCAATATTATTAGTTGATTAGGTTGGCAAATTGGCAATAACTTGGTAGAACTGAAGGGAATATGGAAATAAATATGGATAAACGTACTACTGGAATTCTGAGATAAAAATTCTACTACATTTTTTGCACAACATTTCTGAGACCATTCTGTATAAGTTGGCGGAATTATAAATAGGTAATGTTAAGAGAAATTTAGTTTCATTAATGATGATGAGGAATTAAATACTGTTTAATTGATAGTTACCCGAATTTTATAGAATAGAATCCTTATAAGAACAAAAAATAATTCGCTTTGGAAGATTCGATAAATTCACAAAAATTATCCCCATTTTATAACTGAAAAATTAATAAACCTCCGGGTTATTGATATGAGACATGGTAAAGACTCTTTCCATGCGCTCTCACTCAATAATCGTCCGCTGATGGGTTAGATGCATTTATGCGGATGGTAAGAGATAACTACCCACCTAATTAATTGAGCGTTATTGTACACAACCAGCTTATTAATTGAGGAGCTCATTGTTTACCGCCATTGTATCCAGAAACCGGTAATTGGTATTCATTAGGATTTAGAGAGACAGTATAGTTATCTGGTCGGCTCTTAGGAATTGTGAGTTGAATTTGCATTGTAAATGGGATTGCATTTGCACATTTTCTCCAGAAATAGCTAAATAGGTATTCATATTGATACAGGAGGAATGTGGAATGTTTCGAACTCGTTGAGTACTATCGGTCCATTCAAATCTGGGGACCAAATTTGAATATTTCAAGAAATGGATATTTACATTAATATTTCAGGAAATTGATATTTGCATAAAAATTGTAGCTTGAAATATTGAAATTTGCATAAAGAACAAACATTGAACTTCGTGATGCTGTAAACTCATTATGGCAGCATTGAGTAAAAATTCCTCAAGTCTCTGCATAAGGACACCTAACATGTATGATGAATATGTATTGAAACAACTGAAACAACTCAATTCTCTTTTTTACAGCTAATCTGTCTTGTCGATCCCTTGGTTGTAGCTACAAATGCCAGGCTTCACTGACAGGTGGCGCTTGTTTTTGTCCGGACGGTCGGATGCTGGCCACGGATAATAAAACCTGCATAGATAGGGACGAATGCTCCGAATGGGGCTTCTGCAACCAACTCTGCAAGAACACGGACGGGGGTTACGACTGTTACTGTGCCGATGGATACTCTCTGATGGAGAAGAACAAATGCGTTGCGCAAAATGCAAGTCTCATGTCTTTGTATTTCGCACACGAGAAGGCAGTTTACAGCATGGACTCGCACGGGAAGGTGGTGCAAATTGTTGCCAACGCCACAGGAGCCTCCGGGGTTGACTTCCATTACGGGAAGAACATGCTGTTCTGGTCTGACATAAAGACAAGAAAGGTAAATAAGCACAAATTGTCTACTGTAGAACATACAAATGAATCAGCTTTTTATTCTCTTCTTCATTCGTTCTATTTATTTTAAAGAGTATAATAATGTATTTTTTAATTAATAAGCAATAGGTACCTATATTAATATATGAATGTTTTAGATTCACTCGCAAGCTCTAATCAGCCCAACCAATGGCATAAAAACGGTGAACGAATTGGACATTTCGCAACCAGGTACTTGGTTGCCGGTTGCTATAGCAATCGATTGGTTGGGAGATAAGCTTTACGCTGCGGACTCCATAGGCCAAAAGGTTGACGTGTTTGAATTGACAGGCCGCTGGCATGCCATCGTCTTAGGCTCCAACTTGACCAGTCCTGCGGACTTAGCCTTGGATCCGCTGATGGGTTTTATGTTCGTCGCGGATAGCTCGCAAGTTCTCAGGGTGAATATGGACGGAACAAACGCCCACACTATTGTATCCGAAGCAACTTACAAAACATCAGGAATAGCCGTGGATATAATAGCTAAGAGGGTGTACTGGTGTGACTCCCTGCTAGACTACATCGAAACAGTGGATTATGAGGGTGGAAAGAGGGTGCTGGTGGTGAGAGGCCAGTCGGTGCCTAGTCCATCGAGGCTTGCATTATTCGAAAATAGGATTTTTTGGACGGATGGAACGAAACAGGAGATTATATCCGTGGATAAATACGAGGGCAGTTCCAGCATACAGTCGATCTACAGGAATACGGATATGAGGAATCCGAAAGCCATCAAGACGGTACACGGGTTGAGTCAGCCGGTCATTACAAGTCCTTGTGGGGATAACAACGGTGGTTGCCAGCACATGTGCATTATAACACACACGACTTCTGGATTGGGTTATCGTTGTGCTTGTAACATAGGGTGGCAATTGGCTACCGACGAGCACAACTGCAACATAGTGTCAGACTTCCTCATGTACTCCCAACAGCGATTCATCAAAGGAAGGGTCCTCAACCCTGTGATAGAGGGTTTCAGTGACGCAATGCTTCCGGTGGTCTCCAAGAGGGCTAGATTTGTCGGGTTGGATTTCGATGCCAAGGATCAACATATCTACTATTCGGATGTCCTCCAGGACGTTATCTACAGAGTGCATCGGAACGGTACCTCTAGAGAAATCATCCTGGCTTCGCAGAATGAAGGCGTTGAAGGATTGGCCGTCGATTGGGTGTCGAAGAATCTCTACTACATCGACAGCAGAAAGGGCACCCTTAACGTTCTATCCACGAGAAACATTACATATCAGAGAACGTTGCTGAAGAATTTGAAGCGACCAAGAGCTATAGTAGTCCATCCCAACAAAGGGTACATCTTCTTCTCCGAGTGGGACCGACCCGCGAACATATCAAGAGCTTATAGTGACGGCACTGGCCTTGTGGTGTTCAAGAACTTCACTCTCGGTTGGCCGAACGGACTGGCAATCGATTTTTCCACTGATAGGTTGTACTGGTGTGACGCACTATTGGACCACGTGCAACACTCCAATTTAGACGGGTCAGACATTAAGATTGTGAACTCGCGACTCATCAGACATCCCTTCAGTATAGTCATTTACAATGAATTCATGTACATAACCGATTGGCGGCTGGACGCCATCATCAAAATACACAAGATAACCGGGCAGCAAGAGGAGACTGTGATAAAAGAACCACAAACGAATCGACTTTATGGCGTGAAGGTGAGTTGAGATTTTGATATGATGGTTTCTAGCACTTAATATTGTGTCCATTTCAAATATTTACTACCCCTCTGTCCCATAATAATGGTAGCATACTGTGCTTCAGATATTCCTTCTGACCATCATATAATCTTGTTCAGATGGCTCCAGGTGAGTCTGATGTTAAAAATGACATCCTGATATTTCCTCTTCCGTTAGAAACAATTCCTTACCACCCAGGAATAATGGTACTGAGACCTCTAGGTTCGTCCTTCGTGTGAAAATAACTATGGTGGTTTAGTACGGACTCACTCTTAGGCCTACCACTAAGGTTCTTCTGTTCACGACATCCAGAGCTTCGAGCAGTTTTTCTATAGTCTTAAGCACTAAGGGCACAATACTTATGAGTCTGACTGAGGCTGAATCTTAACAGTGGTAAAACCAGGAAAGACCATAAGCAAGAGTTCAAGCATTGTTTTCTGTTTGGGTATGTTCTCCAGTCGGTGTTACTAGAGAGCCATATGGGCTCTTGACTAGAATTTTTTAGAGCCTGTTACATATTGGAGGCGATTAAATCTCCTCGTAGTGTCTTCTCCATTATTCTCTCCACGGCGATTCGTAGTACTCTCTTCATTAAGCGTTCCGAAGACAGTCTGTTATGCTGAGCTCAGTAAGCAATCTTTCATCGCTTAGTGCTAATGCATTTCATTAGAACGCTGGGGATGGCCTTGAGAGTGAACTGGTAAACAAATCCCTCATCACTTGGTACTAAGAGGTTTTTGCAAAATGCTCATTAGGTGGGGTAGATCTTAAATATTAGTTTCTAAATGAACCGGTTCACCACACCACAGCTGTAGAATAGTTTTCGTTTGCGTGCCATTTTACGCCTAAACTTATTTTTCTCTGGGTGTTATGTGAACAGCTGATATAGCCCCCAGAGATTAGTTCTAGTAAGTGGCGGCGCCACCATGCCTTGCATCACGAATTAGTTTTTGAGGGGTGGGGGGGTTAGGGTGCTAGGATGCATTATTTTCTGCAGAGCTAGTCCGGTGATTATAAGTTGGTTCTGATTGACGATGCAAATTTTGAAGTTTGCTTAGATTGGACATACACGTTGAGGAAATCCTTGGGATTTGAACTGTGCAATCCAGGCCTTGAGAAATTCCGCAACGTGTGTGGGGGCGGCCATGAGGTTACAGTCTAGAACTGAATAGAGCCATCCTTCATCCCTGGAAGTTTTGGACGCCATTCTAGGTTTTAAGTCAGCCCCGTGTCCACAAGCACCCTTGTCCACTAATGTTAAAAATGGTGTTTTTGCTACTTTCATTATCAGACTGAGGGAGTATCATTTATTATGAACACTCATAATCAAATGGTACAGTTTCATTCTACGTTATTCACAATTCTAGATATTCAGTGAATCCGAACAAAGAATCGACCCTGCGCATCCTTGTGCAATCAATAACGGAGGCTGCGCTAAACTTTGCTTTGCTGTTCCAAACAAAGTCACCGGATCGCTAGTGGCGGTATGCAGTTGCCCGTACGGCGAGACCCGCCAGATGGACGGACGAACGTGTCAGCCAGATCCGGCACACGAACCACCCGTTCAAGCTTGTCCCAACAGTTGGGATTTCACTTGCAGGAACCAAAGATGCATCCCGAAATCATGGGTTTGCGATGGCGATGACGATTGCTTGGATAACAGTGACGAAGAACAAAACTGCACAAGTAAGTCCTTGAAAAGGAAGTTACAATAACAAATTCGAAAGGCAAAAAGATTTTAAGCAAATAATAAACAAATTTGCGTAAAATCTATTTGAACGTTTACATATGAGATTTAGGATGTACCAACGAGTACATAAACGTTCGTATACATTGGGTTGCTTATTCGTACTTCGAATTATTCCAGTACCAACTTGCGGCAGCAACGAATTCCAATGCAAATCCGGCCGTTGTATACCAAACACATTCAAATGTGACGCCGAGAACGACTGTGGCGACTTCAGCGATGAAACTGGTTGCGTGAACGTGACCTGCAGTGCATCCCAATTCCAGTGTAGCAACGGTAGATGTATACCGAACACTTGGAAGTGTGACTCTGAAAATGACTGTGGAGATGGCTCCGACGAAGGGGAGTCGTGCGCCGAGAAAACATGTGCCTACTATCAGTTTACGTGCCCGAGAACTGGCCATTGTATCCCTCAGAGTTGGGTTTGTGACGGTGATGACGACTGCTTCGACAAGCAAGACGAGCAAGACTGCCCGCCCATCACTTGTCTGCCCAGTCAGTTCAAATGTTCGGACTTGAGGCAGTGCGTGATGGAGAGTTACAAATGTGACGGAATTCCTGATTGCAACGACGGCAGTGACGAGCTTGGTTGCCGTAAGTACTCCATACATCTCACATTAGTATTATACAGGATGGTAATTATTGAATGTGGGCATCCACTCTAGGAGGTTGTTTTACTCATAGCAATCTTTTCTGATCCTATAAAATCTTAAATATTTTTTTCCGTCCCATTAGAAACGAAAGGGTTGATTGAGACAGCAACAGAATAATCTCTGTAATAATTGTTCCTGACTGACAAAGAAAATGTTTCAGCGTCAATTGCGCCAGACCAATGCAACACCGAAAAGCAATTCCAATGTAAATCATCCGGAATCTGCATTCCAAGAGCTTGGCATTGTGATGGCACACCCGATTGCGATGACCGTTCAGATGAACCTCCATCATGTGGCCAAATTGACTGTCCCTTGAATTTCTACAAATGTAAAAATTCACAGTGTATATTCAAGGTAAGCTAACAATCGATTCTGTGGAATAACACGAAGAAAAATTATCGCTCACATTCGGGCTACTGAACTGATAGACTCAAATGGAATTATGGTGTTTTTCAAGGCTTACATATGTGACGGTAAAGATGACTGTGGAGATGGTTCGGATGAGGGCTACGAACACGCCTGCACCCGACCACCGTTCAGATGTCCCGACAATCAGTGGCAATGTCCGGGTGTCACGGAAAGATGCGTCAATCTCACAAGTGTCTGCGACGGCAAAACTGATTGCCCCAATGGAGCTGATGAAGGTCCCGATTGTGATTTAGGCGAATGCCAGCATCAAAGCGGATTATGCTCTAACGGGTGCAAACAAACTCCAAAGGTACCACTTTTGCACACTGCCTGAACAAGTCTCTACTAAATGTTTTCCTAGGGACCCTTGTGCCTTTGCCCGACAGGAGAGATGCTAGGAGCAGATGGTTTCACTTGTGAGGATGTAAACGAATGCGAGCCTCCAGGTCTTTGCTCACAGACGTGCCGTAATACCAAACGATCTTATTTTTGTGGTTGTGTTGCTGGGTACACCCTTGAACCGGATAAGCATTCTTGCAAAGCATTCAGTAAGTACAATAGAAACTTTATTCTTTACAAATCCAGTTTAAAATCTGGCAATTTGTATATATTTAGTACATAGTATACACTGCATCACTCACCTAAACGAAGCATATTAGTGCAATCTTTTGGTATATCCTTTTCACTAGATTTCTTCAAGGCTCTACATTATTGTCATACATAAAATGTACATTGCATATGGATATTTAGGTTATCCATATCACAATTTAATTTTCAGACCACAGTGCCGCATTCCTCATCATATCCAACAGACATTCCATCTTAGTGGCGGACTTGAACGACCAGAGTCTCGAAAGAGTTCCTATTATCGTTGAAAATGTGGTGGCGACCGCTTCAAACATGCACTCTGGCACTATTTTCTGGTCTGACATGAAACTGAAGAAAATTTCCCGGCTAGACAGAGGCAGTGAACCCGTGGAAGTCATCTCCACAGGTTTAGATCTGGTGGAAGGACTGGCGTATGATTGGATTTCAGGAAACATTTATTGGCTTGATTCGAAGTTGAACACGATTGAAGTCGCTCGAGAGAACGGAACAAACAGGATCGTCCTCGTGAAAGAAAACATCACCCAACCCCGAGGGATGTGTCTTGATCCTAGTCCAAAGTAAGTGATGGTAACTGCGCTATTACAAATCGATTATAATAATCCACAGCTTTCAATCATTGCAACTCTGTCGTCCCCATTTGCAGTCATTTCATTGGAAATACTCCGACATTTTTCCCATGTATTTTAGAATATAATAGAATTTTATTAAACTTCAATGAGGTACTTGCAAGTTTCGTCACGTTAATTAATGAGAAGTGCATAACGATATTGGATATATTATGATGTAGCTGGGGAAAGAGTTATTAATGGCAAATAATTTCCAGTGCCCGATGGTTGTTCTGGACGGATTGGGGTGAAAATCCTCGTATTGAACGGATTGGCATGGATGGTAGTAACCGAGCAACTATCATAAACACCAAAATTTACTGGCCCAACGGGCTGACTCTCGATACTGCTAACCAGCGTGTGTACTTTGCCGATTCTAAACTGGACTTCATAGATTTTTGCTATTACAACGGCTCTGGCCGCCAACAAGTCCTCGCAGGGAGCCATTACTTACTCCACCCACATTCTTTAACCCTATTTGAAGACACGTTGTATTGGACCGATAGACAGCTAAATAGGGTTCTATCTGCACATAAATTCAAGGGTATGTCATTTTGAGTACAATTCTTATTTTGGTTCCTCTCCTTGACAGGAACCCTGCTCATATTTTACATAAGTATACAATCGCATATTATAATCACTAAATTAATTTAAGTAATTTTACTCTCAGGCAACAACCAAACTGTAGTATCACATCTGATCTCACAACCACTGAGCATCCACGTGAATCATCCGTCCCTCCAACCAATTTCTCAGAATCCTTGCGTGAAGTCAACCTGCCAACACTTGTGCCTGCTTTCTCCATCTTCACCTTCCGGATATACTTGCAAGTGCAAAGCTGGCTTCAGGACCACTGACGATGGAAGATGCATAGAGGAGGAGAATGCCTTCCTCATGGTTATGAGAGGATCGCAGATCGTGGATGTGCCTTTGAACACAGCTGATAAAACTGGAGGCTACCTGGCTGCTATTGTTGGCATAGACAATGGACTCCAAATTGATTACGACCGGAAGACAGATACAATCTACTGGATCGAAGGCAAAGAAGATGATGATGAAAATGTAAGTTGCATCATTTCTCAATAATCAATAAATGGATCCTTTTTTTTCCTATAACTCGCTAACTATGGCATTCATTGTTATGTCACAGGACTGTCTTGGCTGGTATCAAGCAATATTTCTTGCTGTATAAGTTGCTTCCAACCCCCGCGAAAAAATTTCTGAAACTATTTACTGTACTACTCGATCATGCGTAGAGTTTTTTGGTATTCGCAAGGCATTACCTTCACAGACAATCACGGGACAATGTGATGAGCAAAAGATTCTACTTGCTGAAGAAAAAAGTGATTTTTCACCATGATAACGCACCAGTTCACACGTCCCCAATCGCCACAGCAAAACTGGTCGAATGAGGTCTTTGCATGTGTTTCTTACATTTTGTATGTATAAACTACATGAAAATCCATTAGGTCCTTCTTCCAATTTAAGGCAATTTTAGTGTAATATTCAAACTTATGCAAAGACCCCAATAGGGTGGATGGGGCAACAATGGTTGCCCCATCCACCCTATTCCCCAGATTATGCGCTTGGCGGAAAACGTTTCACGTTTAATAAGAAGACATCACGAAAAAAGTGGACTATTTCGCAGAACTCTGAATATTATATTTTTTAGATGGCTTAAAAAAGTTATAATATCGCTTTATTAACCCTTTACACTCTAGTCACTTATTAATTATCGCAATATCGGTGACAACAGAACTAAATGGAAACTATGTTGAGAAATATTGAAAATGAATTAAAAAAATATCTAACACGAGTATTTATCTTACAGCCATTATAGGTACCTACTATAGACGTACAATAAAATTATACTATGCATGTTCTCGCTGACATAGTAGTCGTATAATATTTTTAACATATACACATGCACCGATGCGGCAGACAATGACAGTCCGATCCTACTGAGACAAGGATAACACAGTCTCCATTTAACATATTGACCTCGTATCTGCCTCAGTACTTGAATCGATTCGGCTTAGATACTGACGTAAGGGGAAGTTTTTACGTGGTTTTCCGCTCGAGCTTGGACTATGCAGATATATTTTGTGCATAGTCGAGTAGTACAATGAAAGTTTACCGAACAGTTGTCATGGCGCCGGTGGTTGGAAGGAAGTTAATTTTAGTGTTGGTGTTGCAGGTAACTATTTTCCTGTCAAAATTTCAAGTTGCGTTTTTCTCAACAAGCCTATTCAGTAGCTTTAGAAGAAATGAATAACTGACAGAATCGACTTGGGAGTTCCTCGAGCAGGATCTCGTATAAATTCCACTTCCTCTTTAGTCCTCGGTACAGTTGCTGATGGCAGACTAGCACCGTTGACTGAACAGTCTTTTTTTTAGTCAATGCTAGCACTGAGAATAGAAAATCCTGTTTTAGAAGGAAAAAATCTACCATTCCTACCTGGTACTTTTTCCCAGAAATGTTTGTTGCATACGTGATTCTTGCTATATCGACGATTTGGGATACTTGTCTTCTGGGCACCCAATAATTGAATCATTGAGTGAGTCGTCGTACACTAATAAAAATTTTGGGTGTGAACTACGGCAAACAAAAACGATGTAAAAAAATCATTCAATTACACACTGAACACAAAAATTTACGGTGGACGGTTTGTTTTTAAAATTATTTCAAAGGATTGATATGGCTAGGGAGGACTGAGGTAGAGGAATAATACCCTACTTCCGACAAAACTACTTTACCAAATAAAATAGAAAGTTATTGTACTGAAAATGTGATCAATTTATCAGGATGAAAGAAAAATCGTTTAAAATTTCCAGTGCACAATTTGGACGACGCCCTACGGTGGTGGGAATAAGACCCAATTCTTGGGTGCTGACACTGGTATAGTGGGATCACCGTCCACGATAGCATTCGATTGGCTCGGAAGGAATATTTTCCTGGGCAACCGCCTTGCAAGCAACTTGGAAGTCATAAGAGTCGATGGAAAAGTCAAACACCGTACCGTCATATTGGCGAATAACGGCAACAAAACGTCCGTGGCGAAACCGCGGTCGATATGTGTCGACCCGACTGATGGTAAGATCTATTGGACCGATGAAGGAGGTTTCGGTGTGCCGCAGAAAGTCGGAAAAGTTAATATGGACGGGAGCAAATCGATAGTGCTCCTGGAAGATGTGGAGCGACCTGATGCTATAGTGATCGACATTGATAGGAAGATGCTGTATTTCAGCACGCAATATCCACCGTTGATAGTGACAATCGATGTGAATGGCAACGGTAGGAGGAACGTGCTCGCTGAAGAGAACGACATATCGAGACCTAAAGCTCTGGCTGTGTTAGACAGCAGATTGTATTATCTGGATCCGATGTACGAGAAATTGGTGAGGGTTGATTTGCCCGAAGGCAACAATCCTAGACACATTCTCGAAAATGAACCGGATTTGAAAACGTTCACGATATTCAAGAAACGTCAGATTATCGATCATCCTTGTTTGCAAAACAATGGGGGGTGCGAACAAATATGTCTACCAGGGGAGGGGAGGACGAGGACTTGCGCTTGCAGTGTCGGATATAGGAAGGAAAACGAACTCAATTGTATTCCTTATAAGACGTTCGCTGTTGTATCCCAGTTGGACATGACCCGAGGGTACAGCCTCAAGGACAGTTCGGAAGCCATGGTTCCCATTACAGGACCGGGTCATCATATTTTACACGTGGATATCCACTACATGGAGAATTGGATCTATTGGGTTGAGTTTAACAGGGGAACGTGGAATGGCATCTTCAGAATAAGGCCGAACGGAACGGAACTCCAGCACATCATTAAGGAGGGCATCGGCAGCAATGGAGTTAGAGGAATAGCTATCGATTGGGTCTCTGGGAATCTTTATTTCACGAACGTGTTTCCTCACGAGAACTATTTGGAAGTGAGTTGGTTGGACGGTTCCCACCGCAAGGTTCTTGTTAAGACCACGACTGACGCCCCTCGGGAACTCGCTGTGAATCCTTTGAAGCGTCTACTTTATTGGATTGATTACGGGCAGTATCCGAGGATCGGTAAAGCCAATTTGGACGGTACCAACTGGATTCCGCTGGTCACGTCTGGAATAAGCAACCCAAGGGATCTCACCGTTGACATGTTGACTCACGACGTCTATTGGGTCGACTCGAAGCTCGATATGATCCAAAAAATTTCGTATAACGGCGGCAACAGGCAGGTCATCCGCAGGAATTTGCCTAATCCCATGGGTATAGCTGTGCACATGGGTGATGTTTACTGGGTGGATAGGAATTTGCAGACGATTTTCAAATCGTCGAAATTGCCTGGAAATACTACGTACCCCACGCGCGTGAGAACGAACCTGCAGAAATTGAGGGACATTGCCATATTCGAAATCAGCAACCAACCGCAAGATGACACGAACCCCTGTTTGAAATTAGGCAACGGTGGATGCGAACAGCTGTGCTTCGCTTATCCCCAGGACATTACTTCGGCGAATAGAGTCAGCTACAAATGTGACTGCGCCACTGGGATGTTGGGGCCGAACGGCAAGAAGTGCGAGTTTGTGGATGAATACCTGGTGTTCTCCACCCGGACCGAAGTTAGGGCCATCAATTTGGACTTGAGGTCGACCAGCATTCCGTTCAGCCCTATTGGAAATTTGACTAACGTTGTGGGAATCGACTTCGATTATGCGGATAAGAAGTTATTGTTCACGCAAATCCGACCGTGGGCGCGGATCGCTTGGATGCCTTCCTACGCCCCGTCTTCTTCCTCCATCACTAACATCATAAATAAAGGCATCAATCCTGAGGGAATAGCTTACGACTGGACGCAGAAGAAAATTTATTGGACTGACTCTTCGAACCACAGTATTTACGCGATGAACCTCGACGGGTCCGATTTGGTTATGATAGCCAGAGTAGAGCGGCCCAGAGCTATCGTCATAGATCCGTGCAACGGGACCCTGTTTTACACCGATTGGGGTAAATTTGGCACTTCGGGGAAAATCGTGCGTACCACCATGGCTGGCTCCCTCAGGAAAGTTATAGTTGATCGGAATCTAGCTCAACCTTCCGGTTTAGCTATAGACTATGACGATCAGATGCTCTACTGGACGGACGCCGTGAGGGAGAAAATAGAACGGTCCGATCTCAACGGACAGAACCGCGAAGTCCTAGTTTCAGCCACCATCTATCCATTCTCCATCACTGTTTTCGGACGGTACATTTATTGGACAGATCTGCAACTCCGGGGAGTGTACAGGGCTGAAAAGCACACAGGAGCGAACATGATGGAAATGGTGAAGCGTTTGGAGGACAGCCCTAGAGACATACAAGTTTTCTCCAATTCGAGGCAAGCTTGTTCTGTTAACCCTTGCAGCATCAATAAGGGAGGCTGCGCCAAAAGTTGCCACCCTGGGGTGAACGGAACCGCCGAATGCAAGTGCGACGACAACACTAAGCTAGTCAATGAGGGCAGGATGTGTGTCGCTAAGAACTTGAGCTGCGACTCGACCAAGTTCTACTGCGGAAACGGAAAGTGCATTTCTCGCATGTGGGCCTGCGATGGCGAAGATGACTGTGGGGATAATAGTGACGAAGACACTAATTATTGCTGTAAGTGCTCCATTCCTCTAAGGATATACCATTCTAATATGTTATTCTAGACTAGGGATCAGCAACCTGCAGCTTGCCTTACTTACGTCGGGCAACTTTGTTTGTATGTTTTTGTAATAACCTTATTCTAACAATAGTCAGGGATCAGTTTGAAGAGTCAGTATTGTGTGCAATTACCGGAAAATCGCCCCGAAAAAGACACAGCGCACAATCCGTTGGAAATTATTCCCTGACTGTAGGAACAAGGCTATTGTCATATATTTAAAACATTCTTACGTGCGCCCCACACAACATATGTAATGGCCTGTTGTAAGAAGAAGGTTGCTCATCCCTGTACTAACTGTACTAATCATTGAAAGACAGTAGAACACTCAACGCATTCAACTTTCTAACGTCTCAAAATACTATGAAAGCTTTTACGAATTTCACTATCTGACTTTCAAGTCAGTAAGAAACTTCCTAATAGATGAAAATATAAGGTGTTCTGAAAAAAATGTTCATATAAAAAAAAATTGTTTTCGCTAATTATTATACGGTATGTGATTTCATGATTTTACAATAATGAATGAAATTATAGGACATGAAAGAAAAGATAATTTCAGTACTTATTCGCATTCTTCATGGGTCACCCTATATCAAATTTAACATGTTTAAAAGAAACCGCTCTTCTCCACCTGCAATCTCCCTCTATTTTACTTAATAAGGGCATCAGCAAACTATTCATGAGTCGTAGGAGTCTAAATTTAATACTGAAGTCTCATAATATCTTTGTAGAGTAGTGTAGAGTGTCATGAAGAACTATACCGTGGGCCAAGTATATCATAAGTGCCGTAGTTTGTCGACCCCTGTTCTAGGTCATATTTATTGCTATTCGATTAGGTAGTTAATTCATACTGAATTATAGCCATAATAACGTTTCTGCAGCATTCCATTCATGTTCGCCGAACGAGTTCCGATGCGCAAACGGACGGTGTATATTCAAATCGTGGAAATGCGATTACGAGAACGACTGCAGAGACGGTTCTGACGAGAAGGACTGCCAATATCCACCTTGTCCAAAGGGAGAGTTCACTTGCGCCAACCACCGATGCATACCCATGTCTCAGGTGAACGTCCATTTTATCATTACAATTGAGCAATTTAATGCATGTCGTCCCTACAGGTGTGCAATGGCGTAAACGACTGCAAAGACAATGTGACCTCTGACGAGACTCACGAGAGGTGTCCGCAAAACACCACCTGTCCCCCGAACCACTTGAAATGCGAGAAGACAAATATATGTGTGGAACCCTACTGGTTGTGCGATGGCGACAATGATTGCGGTGATAACTCAGATGAGAATCCGATTCACTGTTCGCAGAGGACCTGTCCGCAAAATAGCTTCAGATGTCCGAATCACAGATGCATTCCGGCCACATGGTAAATATATTCTACGTTAGTGCATACTTACGATTGCATAGCAATTTCATTCCCTTTTTTCTTGTTTCTCTGCACTGTTATGTTTGCAGTTTCAGACATGTACACTTTTATTATTGAAACTAATTAAAGTAATTTTTGTCGATAGTTTATTTTAAGGATTATTCTCATTATTATTATTTCTGTTCAAAGGTATTGTGATGGTGATGATGATTGTGGCGACGGTGCTGACGAACCACCAGAATATTGTAAGAGTGAAGGAAGAACGTGCTTTGGCGATTTGTTCACTTGTGATAACGGAAACTGCGTTCCTAGGATTTACATTTGTGACGGTGATAACGATTGTTTGGATAACAGTGATGAAGACAGCAGACATCAATGCAGTGAGTAGATATTCTCAATAATAAACTTGGTTTTGTTTTGCATACTACTCCTAATAACTATAAATTAGACTATCTCTCCGTTGGCTTACACTGTACTACTCCAGACTCCATGATACTGCATATAAAATCAACGACAGGTGTTGTTCTGTGTAGGAAAATGAACAGACTCATTATCATTATCAATCCTATGCATTGCTAAGCCATAGCCGATGATTATGATTTTTAATCTTCGAAAAGCAATGAACAAATTTTTCTTGACATTTCTAGATGACAGGCGGTGCGATGAGGAAACTGAATTCACTTGTGAAGCCAACAAAGCATGGGGTCGCGCACAGTGCGTTCCAAGAAAATGGCTGTGCGATGGTGATCCTGATTGTGTTGATGGTGCAGATGAAAATGCCACCCTGCATAATTGCTCAACCCCTCAACCTTGCGGTGAAGAACAATTCACTTGTGCCAATGGGCGTTGCATAAATAAGGTAAATCCTAACAAAATTTGATTTAAATTGATATTTGTACCCTAGCATAGGTACGAGTATAGTATTGTACAATATTGTACTATTTCCTAACTAGGGTTGGCTGTGCGACCACGATAACGATTGCGGAGATGGAACTGATGAAGGGAAAGAATGCAACGCAAAATATAAGACTTGCTCGCCTTTGGAATTCTCTTGTCAGAACTTCAAATGTATTAGGAATCAGTATCGATGTGACGGTGAAGATGACTGTGGTGATTACTCCGATGAAGTTGATTGCAGTAAGTCCAATTAAATTAAAAATTATCTAATGCCGAATATATTTGAGAAATTACGTTATTTTCGTGCCTATTACGCAACGTATAGTTATTATAAACACTTCTAACGTATGCACCACACAATAAATTGGAAACAATCCGTGCAGAATGGATGATTTTTATTTCCAGAAAAAGACAACAACACGTGCACCTCAACCCAATTCGCATGCAATAATGGGCAATGTATAGATTATCAATTGGTTTGTAACAAAGTTCCTGACTGCACCGATGAGTCAGACGAACCGCTACACTGCAACGTTGATGAATGTGCTAAGGTGGAAGTTCATCAATGTGGACACAAATGTGTCGACACACTCACTGGATTCTACTGTGAATGCAATCATGGATACAAGTGAGTCCTTATTTTCACCTGTCGACACTGGTATTCATTAAAATTCTAGTGCATGTATATAGGGTAAATGTACTAGTAATGGACACTTCCCCAGTATTGAATTGGATCAACTTATTTGGAGGTCTTAGGTTATTTGTCAGTTGATTAATTTGGTTAGGGTTACTAGCAGTTTATAAGAATTAAATGTAAAAAAAAATTACCCACCCATTTCGAGGATCTGGTTATTTGGAGTTAATAATCAGCTGTAAATGTGTATTGATTTTGTAGCTTTATTTAAGTGAACTGGGCGAAAATATTGCTTCTAGTTACAAATTGCTAATTCAAATACAAAAACGTAATGTTCTTAAGTTTATCTCGTGTAAATAGTAAAACGCAAATTTTTCGCTGACATTTAAAATATGAACTTTGCCTGGCTATAGTGTAATGGTTTAATAGCAATATTTTTAAGGAATGATTAACATATTAGCGGGTGTACTTGAATTGATGTTCCTCAATAACTTCAGGCTGCTCTCCGATGGTAAAGCTTGTGCCGACATCGATGAATGCGTTGAGACTCCAGGGGTGTGTTCGCAATACTGCTCCAACACACCCGGTGGCTACTACTGCAAATGTAACGAGCAGTATTACGAGAGGCAGAATGACGAGCACACTTGCAAACGAAAAGACAATACGGAGCCTTACATCTTATTCACCAACAAGTACTACGTGAGGAACATGTCCGCGGATGCTAAGATCTACAGTCTTGTCCACCAAGACCTAATGAATGTGGTGGCCCTCGATTACGACTACCAAGACCAGAAATTGTATTTCTCTGATGTTACGTCGAAGACAATATTCAGATCGTCCATTGGAGGAACGGGAGAGAAAGAGCCGATTGTTCGGCACGATTCTCACGGATTAGAAGGTTTGGCCATCGATTGGATCGGCAGGAAGCTGTACTGGTTGGACCGGCATTCGAAAAATTTGGATGTGTCCGAACTAGATGGCACTAAACGGAAAACTTTGAAGACAGCCATCGCTGATCCTAGGGCTCTCGTTGTCCACCCGGGGACCGGGTACATGTACTTCACTTCGTGGCATCTGCAAGCGTACATAGGGAAGATTGGGATGGACGGCTCCAATTTCACACGCATCCTGACTTGGGAGGACGACATAGCTTGGCCGAATGCCCTGACAATCGACTACTTCACCGATCGCATTTATTGGGCAGACGCTCATTTGGATTACATCGCCTCGGCGGATCTGGAAGGCAGGCACCGCCACATCGTAATTTCTGGAGTTGCTGTACCTCACGTGTTTGCTCTCAGTTTGTTCGACGATTACGTTTACTGGACTGACTGGAATCTCAAGGCGATCAGTCGGGCGAACAAGTTCACTGGGAAGGATTTGCAAGTTTTGAGGAACACCACCCATAGACCGTACGACCTACACGTCTACCACAAACTCAGGCAGCTTCCGTATCCTAATCCTTGCGGGACGAATAACGGGGGATGTTCGCACTTGTGCTTGATCGCGCCCCCGTATGAGTCTAGTTACCTGAACATCGAGGGATATGGAGAAGAGGGCGCTACCAGTTTCAAGTGCGCTTGCCCCAATCAGTTCTATTTGGGTCAGGATGGGAAGACTTGCGTCGCAAATTGTACCGCTGGGCAATGGCGGTGTGGGGGAACGGATGATAAATGCATTCCTTGGTTCTGGCAGTGAGTACAAATTTTCTGAATAAATCACCAGATTTAATCTGGGGGTGGCCGCCGCTTTCGCTCTAGTTTCTGCGCCGGAATCAATGAGTTAGTTATCGGACACGTACATAAAGTTTCCGGCCAGAATCATTGAGCGAGTTGACAAACATGCAATCTCGGCTGAAATTCTGAAGCGCATAAAGGGCGGCCTAAATTGAACGTACGAGACAGTATGGTTATTCATTTATAACCAAGCCCTTTTTAACCCAACCTCTCACATTAGCACTACAAATTTGTTTATATTCATTCAATCCATGACAGATGACTGTTCATTAATCAGTTCGCGAACCGTACAAAGCACTGCGCAATATAATAGGTTGGAACAAACTTAAAGTGTGACTAGGCAATATTCACAAAAGAAACGTGTAATTTTCATGTTTCTACGGGCTTTTGGAACGAGTTTCGTTTTGAACAGGAACTAGACTATCAGCAAATTAGTGTAGTTTAGATGTAGATACCTAATTTTGAATTTCACTTTTCGCTTCCCAGATGTGACGGCGAAAAAGACTGCAGAGACGGTTCCGACGAACCCAACACTTGCCCGCCTCGCCAATGTAGGGCGGGCACGTTCCAATGCAAAAACGGCAACTGCACCCCTTCGGCCACCATTTGCGATGGCATAGACGATTGTGGCGATAAATCCGACGAACAGAACTGCAACGTCCCGTGTCCCGAGCTGGAATTCAAGTGCCGCTCGAATGGCCGATGCATCTTGGACAGCTGGAAGTGCGACGGTGATTCGGATTGCAGGGACAGTTCCGACGAAGACCCGGCCATCTGTCACAATCGCACTTGCGACCCGGAAACTGAATTCTCCTGCAAGAACGGCAGGTGCATCCCCAGGTTGTGGATGTGCGACTTCGATAACGATTGCGGCGACGACTCGGATGAACCGGCGTACTTGTGCCGACAGAGGAATTGCACGACGGGATGGCAAAGGTGCCCAGGTCGATCGAACTACCGGTGCATTCCCAAATGGCTGTTCTGCGATGGCAAAGACGACTGCCGGGACGGCTCCGACGAAATGCCACAGAATTGTCCGCAGTGCAACCGAGCAACGGACTTCAAGTGCGCCAACAACCGTTGCGTGCCGAAACAGTGGATGTGCGACTTTGCGGACGACTGCGGCGATGGCTCGGACGAATTGGAAGCGCACTGCAAGGGCCACTTCAGGGAGTGCTCCGAGAGCGAATTCAGGTGCAACAACGGAAAGTGCATATCGAACCGCTGGCGTTGTGACCATGAGGACGATTGCGGGGACAATTCCGATGAATTGGGATGCAGCGGTTATCAGTGCAAGAACGGAACGTTCCAGTGCGCTTCGGGACACTGCATTGCTTCCTATTTCCGTTGCGACGGCGATAGAGACTGCAGAGATATGTCTGATGAAATGAACTGCCCGCCTAGGTATCCGGACGGGAGGTTCTGTCCCGAATCCCGGTTTCAATGCAACAATCATTTATGCGTCAGTCAAACTGATCTGTGCGATGGCATGGACGACTGTGGTGACGGGTCAGACGAAGCGCATTCGGTTTGCATGAATTTCAATTGCGACCCGGTTCGACGATTCCAGTGCACTAATCACCGGTGCATTGCAAGGTATGTATGAATTTAAGAGTGCACCTTTTACCACCAAAATAAATTTTCGATACCCTTCTTCATTTTCATTCCTAATTTCTGGTCACAACGACTATTAATCAGCTATTTCAGAATCATCGAGTTGGGATTGAAAATGAGTATTGAAAAGACTGATACTAAACAAACTGGGAAGCAATGAATCTGGGGAGGGACGAAGAAAGATAGAATGAGCGGGGAACAATGGGCAAAAAGAAGAGGGTAGCACAAAAATTGAGCGGGGAAAAGTGGCCAAGAAGATGGTAGCAAAACAATGGGTGGGAACAGGGCCCGCTCTAGGGGGTGGACAATCCAGACCCTTGCCCCGGGCGGCATATCTAAGGGTTTTGGTTATGAATGGGTCATTCCATGTGTAATCGATCACTGAAATGGGACAAAATCAGGGATTTTGATTAAAATTAAATGTGTTTTTGAAATGGATTTCACCATTTTTTTTTCCTGTATCGATGCGCACCTTTCATGCAGGCATGGAGCTGCACTCGCTCGCCTAGCAATGTACACACATGTACAATTTATTGTCTCAGCTAAGCTACTATAAATCACAAGAATTTTACAGAAAGAAAACTCATTTGTAACTATTTTGATATTATGTATTACGTATAAAATATACATAGAATTACATTTTTATTACGACTGATTCAGTATTGTTAGAAAAAACTTTGATTTTCAGTTCGTTATGTGATCTTTGTACAATGAATGATATTTTTTGGTTCCTGGTATTCTCTTAGCTTCTTTGAAACGTTTATGACCATGAGATCCTACGTATCACATATTTTTCCGATGGAGCAGCAGCCCAATATACGAATAGAAACAATTACCTATATGTATCGAAAGAAGAGAAGCAGAAAATATCATTCATATGTACCAAGATCACATCACAAACTGGAAGTCAAAGTTTTTTCTAACAGTACGGAATCAGTCTTAATAAAAATGTAATTCTACGTAATACATAATATCAAAATAGTTACAAATGAGTTTTCTTTCTGTAAAATTTTTGTGATTTATGGTAACTAAGCTGAGACAATAAATTGTACATGTGCACCCATTGCTAGGCGAGCGAGTGCAGCTCCACGACTGCATAAATGGCGCGCATCGATACAGCAAAAAAAAAAATTGTGAAATCCATTTCAAAAACGCCCGTGCCGAAAATTTTACGAATCGCTTCGCGATATATCAATTGTCAATCATGATTTTTTTCAGATTTTTAAAAATATGCCCAGAGGGTTATGCAGCCGAATTAAAAATTAATCGTCATGTTTATTGCTTAAACAAATCCAGTAAAACATAGCAAACTAGTTGACCATATAGAACATTCATTCAACTACAATTTGATAAAATAAAATCGTATTTATACTGAACCGTTCCTGAGATATATGTTAGGTATTTGTTTGGATCAGTGCGCTCGCGCATCGCGAAATTTCAATTCGTCATATTTTCGAAAATTTTTATTTCCAGGTGGAATCGCTTTACACAGGTTCTTTACTAGCTAGAAACTACAACATATTTCATTTTAATCAAAATCCCTGATTTTGTCCCCTTTCAGTGATCGGTTTCACATGGAATGACCGGAATGTGACCAAATATTGATGTGCACGTACTCCTACTTTTTACTTACCCAATTACGTTTTAAATTCGAGTCGAAAATATGTTTATGAAAATAGACTTTTTTTAATGGGACTCTTATTTTCGGACAGGGAGGCGGCATTTTGGCTTCTTGCCCCGGGTGATGGGAAAGCTAGAGCGGGCCCTGGTGGGAACCACTGAGGAGAGCAGAGAGAAACATTTTTTGGACAAATAACTTGCAAATTTAAAACTTTTATGCGCCCCCTTTATACTCTTCAATACCAAGTTTTAAAAGAGTATATTTTCCTCCATCTAGATACCAAGTATGCGACGGCATTGACAATTGTGGCGACGGTTCGGATGAGAACAACACCACCCTCTGCGCGACCCAACTGAAACCTTGCAACGGGTTCACCCAATACGAATGCGCCAACAAGAAGTGCGTGGATCGAGCTCAAGTATGCGATTTCGCCGATGATTGCGGAGACAGTTCGGACGAGTTGGGTTGCCACCACAACAACGTCTGCACGGACTCCAACAGAGGCGGTTGCGAGCACAGCTGCATGAATTTGACGGACGGAGGGTACATTTGCGCTTGCTACTCCGGGTACATCATATCGAAGGAGAACCGGAAGAAGTGCGAGGACGTGGATGAGTGTGCGACGGGAACCCACCATTGTTCGCAGATGTGCATGAACATCAACGGGACGTACAGTTGTTCTTGTTACGACGGCTTCCGACTATCGGACAGTTTATCTGGAGTCTGCAAAGCCGAGAATGAAGAAGTGACGCTGCTGTTTGCCAACGGGCCGGAAATAAGAGCATTCTCGTTGAAGGATAGGGATGAAATCGACGTTATCAGCGAGGAGAAGAGAATTGAAGCTTTAGATTACAATCCGGAAACCGAGCTGGTGTTTTGGGCGGACAGTTACGATAAGTCTATCAAGAGGTCGTACATGATAAATGCGTTGAATGGCGAAGTTAAAGCTGGTTTCGCTCAAAATCTCAATATGAGACGCAACTCTAAACCGACCGCTCTGGCTGTTGATTGGGTTGGGGACAATCTGTATTGGACGGAAACTGATCAAGCTGGATCTAAACCTACGGGTAGAGTTATGGTAGCTAAAACTGACGGACGGTACAGGAGGTCTATAATAAACGTAGGCTTGGAGAGCCCTACTTCGGTGGTGGTCGATCCGGCGTTTGGTCGGATGTACTGGTCGGATTCCGGATCTATTCCTAAAATTGAAGTGGCTTGGATGGACGGATCCCGGCGCAAACCCCTAATCATCGAGAACATAAGACACCCTGCAGGATTAACCATAGATTATGCGATGGACCACAGCTTGTATTGGGTGGACAGCAAGTTGAATACGATAGAAACCATGAAGCCTGACGGAACAAACCGCAAGGTGATCTTGAGGGGCGAGATACTCAAACATCCGATATCTCTTGACGTGTTCGAGTCCAGTTTGTATTGGGTGACGAGAGACACAGGAGAGCTGCTTAGGCAAGATAAGTTCGGCAGGGGAGTTCCAGCTATGATACAAACCGATTTGGTCAATCCTTCAAGTGTCAAAGGTAAGTCACAATATTCCAGAACTGGAACCTTGGTTTATACATGCGCAGGGTATTTCGGAAATAACTTTGTTGATTGCAACCTAATCTTAACCAAAAATCTACCAAACCGGTGCGATGCGGTGATATAAATTCCATTGTAGTCTCATAAGACTAAAATTGGTTTACGAATTCTAACAGTTATGCATACAGCTCAAGACACCTTACAGTTATTTCTGAAACATCCTGTACTTACTGGGGATTAGTGTTGGCAGCCATTGCGTTCATTTGCAACTAGAAAGTTAAGAGAACTCAACGTTGTTTTTCAGTGTACCACAAACTAAGATACAACACAACAGTGGACAACCCATGCCACAACACCGAGTGTTCCCACTTATGTTTACTCATTCCTGGAGGACACCGTTGCTCTTGTCCAGATGCGTCGGGCAACATGCAAAGGACCAGACCCGAAGTTGTGTGCGATGCTCCTTCCGAAAGACCTAAACCACCTCCTAGAGTGTGCTCTTGTGAGAATCAAGGTTCCTGCAAAGAATCTGATGATGGTGACCTCACGTGCGTCTGCCAACAAAATTTCCAAGGGCAGTTCTGCGACGTCCAAATCGCTCACAGCACACATTCTGGAGGTTCTAATACCGCAGCAGTTATAACTCCCATCATAGTAATACTGCTCGTACTAGGGGCCGCCAGTGGGGTCTGGTTCTACTTGAGGAAAAGACCTTTGTAAGTGCAATGCTTTAACAGAATGCAAAAATCACATCTCATAACATAAAGATGTCATACCTTATCAAACATGGACTTTGGTCCTTCATGTTTTTTTTTATTATTCCAAATAAATGGGCATTTTCGTTTCGTTCGCACTCAAATGTCTGTTCACAGACGCCATCAATACATATGTAATATTTTCTTGAAAGTGTTAACATTACACTTTGATTTTAGTGGGAAAGGGTCAACCCTAGGAGGTTTGGCCAACAACCAAAGCGTGTCATTCCGACAAGGGACCAACGTAGAATTCGGACCAGGTGGCCTAAGCGGAAACGGTGGCAACGTGGAACCTCTCGACGTAGCCTACAGCATGGACACAATAGGCAACAAAAACAGAGACTTCCACAACCCTATGTACGATGCAATACAGAACAATCCAGATGTCGTAGGAAATGGAAGTTCAGGTATAATTTTCACCAAGTTATTGACAGTAATTTTAAATTACATCAGATTACATGTAGCAAAACCAATTGCGTTACTGTATCCAACACGCCTAAATGATGTAAGAAACAATAACGATTAATCCGTGTAATAATTTTTCCCGTTCCAGCCCTGTACGAGGTACCAGTCGACGTGACCAAATTCAAAGACGACACCTTCTCGGACCCTCCTAGCGCGATCCTAGCGCCATCCAGTGTGACCCACAAGTCCTCCCCCAAAGTGCAAGTGAAGCACCGCGAACTGGACCCGTCGGCGGACACCGGAAAAGACACTCAAAAATTAGTTGAAGAAGACTGCTGATATGAGAAGAAAAAGTCCTCTAGTTGGAATTCGTTGGTTAGGGCTAGCAGTAAGTTAGTGATTTTATATTACGGATGAAAAGCGTATCCTGGAAGGAAAATCGAGTGAACATTATTTATTTTTTACTTCTTATCGATCTGACGATCCAAACTATTCGACTAGAGGTAGCGTAGCGACTCGGTGCTGATGTTTCAAATTTTCGTTTCTGAATTTACAATGACTACCTTCGAGAGTTCCGACTTTGAGCGCGAGCCTTTCTATAGAGCCTGAATTTAGCTATTAAAACAAGAGAAAGAATATATTTTTTATACGAGGAAATATTCGAGGAATGCAGAAATTTGGTGTTTTATTCTGAAGAAGAGTGCCATCAACCGAAAATTCAGAGAGGAAATTTTTGCGAGTCAATTCCCCTCGACCACCGCGAGATTCTTCCGTCTTGTAAGATTCTGTAAATATATAGCGTAGCTAGGCCGTAAGTGTGTAATGTTGATAAATGAAAATTCTGTTTTTGTGATTTCCCTTTGCACGATTGGAGACTGCTGTTGTAACATTCCACGTTTTTTTTGTCGAATAATGTTGAAATATCTAAACATTTTATCAATTTGTTGTGTAATTTGTTAAACAATTTATAATAGTATTTGACCAACAATCAGTATTTTTGTTGAACGATCGCATGTTACGAAAAACTGACATTTTCCTACACCGTCCAAGTGCATCGTATCAGTCTACATGCACACCCGAAGGTTTAAGTCCAATACATTGTTGACCACAGAAATATTTCAAAAGCAGAATCAAAGACAATAATTCCACTTGGAATGTTTCAAAATGAAATCGTCTGTTCTTGAAATTTTTCACCAGAATATTCGCTACCACTAGATTTCCTATTGTGAATGTTGTTTCTTGTTTAAAAATCTCACCCCATTTGTAAATAAAGTTTTTTTACTGAAGCCAAACAGCAAAATGTACTTACAACAATTGATAACATTCACGGTGGAAATTTGTCCTAGCTGGTGTACAGCGTGGTGTACATTCCAAAATATTGAATATAATTCTGGGATCAAATTATTTACAGTAAATAATATAGTGTTTTGTTAAACAACATCGTTTTATTTCATCCTCAAATATTCTCCTCCAGGTTTATCTAACAACACATCCATATCAACAACATTATTGTCTCAATGATTAGTGAACTTGCAAAGCGTCTTCTTAGTTGACCACCTCTTTCGACAGTAAAATTATGCTAACTCTACTTACGCACTAGTGGGTATTCGAAGAACAACATTGCTAACGTTCTACATACATTTAACAACACTATGCCCCAACAGTACACGCTCAAATTGACTACTTGCCCACAACAAATAAAAACGGGTTAGTAACATTATAAAACAACAGAACTGTAAATGAAGGACCGATTATGATCCTTTTATAAACCATACTTACCCCTACTGTATGTACCAATAATTTATTTGCAAACTTACAATTATTGTAGTATTAGGGACAATTATTGTACAATTTAGTACAATAATTGTAAGATTTTTTGTAATGTTAAAGAATATTCGACCTATTGTATACATATTTATCATTGAAATTGAGGATAATGTAAACAATCCCGAACAATAATTAGAATGTCGAAAATAAAGATAAAAGTTTCAAAATAAAATTTATTCATGGAGGTACTATTCGTCGTCTTTCGTAAAATGAATTGATAAAATTATCTGCACGAATACAGGTAGTACGCGAATTGAAATATTTACATGTCTTAAGAATGTGTTGCAAAAGTAAAATGTTAAAAAATAAAATTTTGCGTAAGTAAATCACAATAAACGACTTTAGGATTACCTGCCTGACGGTGCGTGTTTACTTGTATTTCTTGACGAAATCTTCGTGGAATTTACGGAAGTTCTCCAACATTGTCTTCAGAACATCCGTCTGTGGCAGGATGGTGGTTCTAAAGTGGAATGTGCCTGGTTTCTGACCAAATCCTGAGCCGGGTACCACACAGATGCCGGTGTTTTCTAGCAGTTGAAATGCGTAAAACACATCGCCCGGTTGGTTCGCTGCCTTGGCCGCTTCTAAGGCCTTAGGGGGTAGCTTGATTTGCGGAAAAGCATACATGGCGCCTTGGACAATGTTGCAAGAAAATCCTTCGAAAGAATTGAATGCATCTGCCACCATTTTTGCCCTGACCTGCAGAACAAATAAAATATTACACTCTACCAATAAAGAAATTATTCGTTAATTTCATGAACCGATACATAGAGAAAACATCGCCACCCATCCTAATCCTACTAATCCCACACATATTGAAACACCAACCTACCTTCAACGAATCTAAAACTGCCGTCTTCTCCTTCATGAATAAGTCATAGCTGGGTTCGCCCTTTTTAGGCGTATTAACGACACAATCAATTGTTGCCTGACCTAGAACCGTAGGGCAGAGCATGGCACTAATGGCCTTCAAGTACATTGCTTTTACTTCGGGGCACATGTTCACGACTTCTGCGTATCCACCGCGAAGTCCACATTCGCCCATGTAACCCTTGGAACAAGACATGAAGCTGGCTAACTCCATTTTATTGTAGGGTTCGCCCATTTCCATTAAAACCTGCAAAAGAGGGAAATGCATGAAACATTTGAAACACTTTTAATGGGTCTGGCGAAAAGACACAAACTAATCAGCTACAAGTTCTTTGATAATCAGAAGCAACATTGATTGTTAGCTCATATACAATTTAGAGCGAGTGAATCGAATTTAAAACAAATTATATGGGGTTTGAGAGCCACAAATCAATAATTCAAAATCCATTATGTTATTTACTGAAAAATATTAGTCACAATGCCTGTGAAAAAATTGGATAACGCAATACCACAGGTTCTGTGAGAGCTGAAAAGTAGATACAATTTGTGTAAAAAAAACCATAGTGAATTTCGAAATAAGTATAACCAGTGTCTCATAATATTATATGTTACACCACTATGTTATGAGACCCTTGATGTTTATATCAAAAACACACCACCAAATTTCAATTACCACCTACCTTTTTAAATGAATGGAACTTGCAACCTTCTCCATAAATATTGTCTTGATACACTTCATCGGCGAAAATGAAGAGTTTCTCTTTGTAAGCAAATTTAATGATGTTCTCAATATTCTCCCTGGACAGCACTTGCCCGGTTGGGTTACCGGGATTAATGATTACTATAGCACGAGGGTGGCAAGTTTTTCTTGCATCGGTGATGGACCTCTGTAGAAAAACAGACAAAAATCATGTTACCAACGTACTCTTTATAATGGAAATTTATCCATGGGTAACATGAAATAATTGGCTTGGAGTAGTTATATTGTATTAGTGATACAAGGTATGGTGGCAGCGCCACTTACTTGAACTAATTTCTGGGGCCTATAGCAGCTGTTCACATAACACCTAGGGAAAAATAAGGTTAGGTGTAAAATGGTGCGCAAACGAAAACTTTGCGGCAGCTGTGGCAACCTAAACTCAAAGGCCGCCAAAGATTAGTTCAATGTGTCAACCACCAGAGGACTTGAATCGAGAATTCGTTTTTACCTCTAACTCTGCGATATCCAAGCCCCAATTGCGTGCTTCATCTAGGTAGTAACCAATTTGAGCCATGTTGAATTCAGCAATAGTTGCGGAGTATAATGGATATTGAGGAATTGGAACCATAATACCAGGTTTCTTGCCGTTAACATCGCAAATGAGCAATTTCATAACATTTTTGATGGCATCACTGGCACCTGGAAATAGTACATATTAAAGCTGAATAAGGTAATAAGTAGTTAGTACTTCTTCCGACCCCAAATATCATATGCTATTCTTTATGAAAATTAGATAAGTATACTATAATTTGGGGGAGAGAGTCTACTTCTTGTAGATTGAATTAATTTCAAAGAAAAGTGGAGGTGTATTCAAAATACGTTTCCAATACCATTAATTAACCCTTTGCAATCCATTGTCGTCAATAAGGCGACATTTAACATATGAACTTCTATCTCGCTGGAGCACAAAGTGTTAAAATCCAATACAAGTGTGCATATATCTTGTGTAAATTTTGATATTTTGCTTTGGTAAACAACCTGCACTCAAAATGATGTTCTGCCAGTCTGAAGGGATACCGTCCCTCCTAGTAATGTACTCAGCCGCATGTTTGCGGATCACTTCGATACCAGGCGAATCGGTGTAAGAACCCACAGAACCTCCCCTGCATCCGTTAAGAATAGTTTCGGCCTTCTTCTTCACGTCCTCGGGGAATCTGGAGTCCGACATCAATTCGGGATATGTGCACAGAGCGAGAACTTGACGGATGAAGGTAATGGGTGATTGGCCCATGGCATGGCAGTCACCGATGTTAGCTTTGATGACTTGCTTGAATGGTTTTGGGGTTCCCTGTGAACAAAAATAAAATGTAGACAAACATTTCTGGCACTAAAACCTTCAAAACTCTGTTGCCTTGTACATTTTTGAACAAAAGCATTTTGTCACATGGACGGTCTGCAGTAAGGCAGTGTTTGGTCAAATAAAATTTACTCAAGTTTCACCATTAAATAAGATAAGGGTTCAAAACAAAAATACACGTGAAACTTCACGGATGTTATTTATATGGCCATACGTATTACACAATAGATTGGTGATTACAATAGTGGAATAATATGTTTTACCCGACGATCTCGTGCTTTGTCAATTCTATCAAATCTGTAAGCACCTTCCAGTTCTACACTGCATTTGGCGATTGCACTCACCCATCATTCACCCCCCTCCCTTCCCAATGAAAAGGATGGGCCCTTACTTAAGCATTGTCAATTGCAAAGCCCTTTTTACAACCAATTTTCACGACTAAATCCCTTAGACTTACTCTATGTATTACAAATTAAGAATGTCTTCTTATGTAACGGAAATTTGAAAGGTAAATTAAATTATATTTATTAGTATTACATGCCTTCTGGTGGATTTCACGGCTACAATATATCTTGAAATAACTTATATTTGATCCTAGAAGCATGTTTTTTTTAAATTTTGAGCCTAAAAACAAAATGGCCGGTGATTGCCACAACGGTTCCAGTACTAAGCAAGTGGTTGGCCTCTTAATCTGGCTACTGGAATATTGACAAAATTTGCTTTCCGTTTTTACCTCAATCATCTATTTGGTTATAAATATTTTTCTATAATAATCACGTAGTGTGAAATGAGTCCATTCTCTGTACCAATGGTCGGCCGTGGCTACAATCCATAATAGGTACATATATTTTTAACGATTGAATTTAACAGCCAACTACTGGAATAGATATCAAAGTGTTATTTTGGCTAGTTGTTGGCCATTAAATTTCAAAACACTCTCGGCACCAATTTTGTGTTAAAAATTGGAATTTTTCGCTTTTAGACAGTTTAAAACTCCCTTAAGAGAGTATGGTAGGTGCGTGGGAAAATTGGTTCTGTACCTTCCTATCCGTTACTTACTGCATTGAGAGTAATGAAAATATCATTTTCAGAAATCTACCATCAATGTTGGTTGGATGGTGTCTTTAAAAAAACGGGGCGGGGCTACGGGTGCCTAGATAGTATTTTGCAGCGTTCCCCAAAATACAGAGTTATTTCAAAGTATTTTCGGAAAATTTTGTACCATAATTCATAGAGTAACTTCCACTATTGACGTACTTTGAGTTTTTAGGAATTTTGTTATTATTAACAGTTATTTTTCTATTTTCGATAAAAAAAAAATATCTCAACGTACGTCAAAAGTACGCAACAATTGGCTGTAAAATTATCATTAAATAGTGAACTTGGACTGCAGCAAATTTAGGGATGTAATAAAATATATATTACATCCTAGCCACTCAATTATTTCCTAATACAATGCTTAATGTTCAATGTTACTGAACACATAAAATTAATGACCATAATTGTTCCAATTACAACTACAATAATATGTTGCAAGCATTTATTTTTATTGTATGTGCAATGAATTCATTGGACCCAAATTATTTGGATTTATAAATGTGATAATTGAACTGAAAGTCTTCAATTAATGTGTGCACTCCAATTATATACTTTTATCAAATACAGTAAGTTCTGACCCAACAATTAGTTATCAAAGCGAATTTTCTCCACTCTAATGCCCAGTTTCTCAAAGCTTTCATAAGTTGGTCTTAAATTGTCGTATTAGACATTTTTTCAACGTAATAAATGTCAAATATGTCAATTTAAATAGAAGTTAAGTTTGAGATTGCCATTGAAAGTAAGGGATAAGTGTATCAAACTTAGGCATAGAGTAGGTACGTTATCAATGCAAAAAATCTTATCTTTCTGAAATTTGTATGGAGTCTAGGGTTCATAGATCAAGTCTCTGAATAAAATAAGTGAGCGCTAATCAGGATGTTCGTATCCTGCTTGCTATGAATAATAAAACATGAAAGTTTTTGTTAGTCAAAAGAAGGAAACATCTTGAAAATGTACATTGGACGCGTATGTTTGCCACTGTGAGAATGCAATCAGGATTTTCAAGTTGCTTAGAATCCATTTAATCGCTCATTTAACCTTGACGGGAACGTCCTTGTTTTATTATCAAGAAATAGGATTCTAATTTCGCAGGCCAATTTGGTCAAAAATAGATTCATACACTTTTGTTCTAGAATCCGTATATCAGCTATCTTGATTCGATTGAAAAGGTGTCTATCCAAGCACCCACCGCCTACTGAGTAAACATGCCGGAAGTCTCACCTGTTCGAGTTCCTTTTCTATCTGTCCGGCCCTTATGACCAAAGGTCCGCGAACCGCGTATTCCATTATTTTCACCTGAGGATTCAGGTCGCACATGTTGAGGCATCTCTTTTGATCCGTCGCGGCACTCATGTTTCTCACCGAATTGCGGAAACCCCAAAACGTATCAGCTGACTTCTCTCTTTGGAATGACGCCGCTGCTGCCGATCGACCGCACAGCGTAACTCCATGTCGGCTGAATTGCCGAGATAATAGACGCGTTGTTGACATTTTCACTAAAGCGTAGCCCTTAATTGCGGGAAGCCAGTAATTGATACTAATAATTTAGCCTTTAAAGAACTCACGAGACCGTAACTATACGCTTACATAAAAGTAAATGCTGGGCATCAGAGCCAAATACCACTTGCGATGCCGCTAGCTTATGTCCAAGTGTAAAAATACGAACGTGTAGTATTGGGTTCAAGAGTGTCAAGAGATTATCAACAATCATAAAAGCATTAGTACTTAGGTACCAAAGTTGGTGTTTCTAATTAAATCGGTCCAGCTGGCCAAGAGATTACGTCTTTTATTTATCTAGGCGGAAGTTTAAAAAAATTGGACGAAACCCAACGAAATTGGGCAACGAAAATAACTTGAAATCGTATTTTACCGCAACTTTCTTATAAAAATCAACTCGTATTTTTATTTTGAATAAGTAGGCGGTAATGGTTCTATAAAAACGAACAACTTTTATACAGGCAAAGCCGACCCTTTCTGTTTGGTGAAGCTTTAATGCAGAAAAAAATGAGTCAGCTCTGCCTGTATAAAACAAATAAACACGAATTTTCTTGTACGAAAAAAATCGCATAATAGAAGACTTTTGCCCAGTTTCTCAAGCCAATCATCTTAAAATGACGTATTTGACATATTTTAAATGAAATAAATGTCAAACACGTAAATTTAAGACTGGTCTGGGAAACCGGGCATATGTAAACCATTCTGCTTGCGTGGTCATTCATAGAAAATATATACATAGGAAATAACAGTTGAATAAGGAAAACCGCTGGTAAGCGGGAACGTCTGATATGCAGAGTAAGTTGCCTATAGGTCAGCAAATTTTCATTTGTTCAAGGTCCCTTGGTCTGGCGTGCTGCCCTCTGTAGACTAACTGCGCAAACAATGGTATAATAATCGGGCTTTCAACATTTATCAGTCAAAATGAAACTACATATATTTTTTAAACCGATAAACGACGATTTTGCACATTAAAATCACTAGGGATCTTTTGCACCAACTATAATTTTAATTTTAAACTAGGAATAATATGCCACGTAGATTTGTACACTCCTAAACTCAATGTCATCTATGACAAAACGTCACTAAACTGTCACGCGTCAATGTCACAGATCGTTACTTAAAATATTAGGTTTTGCATTGCGGAATCCAACGTTATTTGGATTGTTCGAGCCGTAAATTCAGTAAAATGGCTAAACCTGTTGTAATTTCTGCCACTGCAAAACATACTGGAACAGTGAGTGCCTTTTTTCTCGGAATCATCCAATCTCGTTTGCTAACCTCTTTCAATTCTAGCTCATATTTTTACATGGATTGGGCGACACTGGGTGAGTTCATTTCATACGAATCGAATGATTATCCACCATCCACCCATACGAAATGTAATAAACTACAACTCGCTATTTATTTAGTCTTGATTTTTAAATGGTGCAATGAGTGGATCCATTCTCAACCAAAACCAAATTTACAAGCTTTTGCTCATATGCAATTCACAGGATGATTACAGTAATAATACATAGTAATAATCGTTCCTTCCATGTATATTTTTGTTTCAAATATAAATTTGTGCACGTTACAGATAATATACGAGGTGGATAAAAAGTTCAGAATGTTTGAAATATCTTACAAAATACTATTTTGCTACAAAAATGCTCGGACCTTTCAAAAATTATTTATAAACTGCTTTCTTATCCAAATCACAACCCCTATTTTTTGTTCGATAAAGTGGGAGAGGGCATTTTTTTGAATAGTTAATTAAATTTTTATATCACATTACTCAAAAAAATATGCTCTCTCATTTTATTGAACACTGTACGTAATTCTAACGTATTTAAGAAGCAAAATTATTGATCATTTTTTTCAGTTTTTTTTAGTAGACTATTTGAAGACCTTGAAGCAACAATGCTACATGCCACACTGAGTTAGTTTTGAGATAATTCAGTTTTAACATTTTAGTGAAATCTCTGAATCACATTCATTATCGATTTTCAAATTTGATAGTTTTATAGTGTTTGAGTGTCACACATAAAAAACATTGTATAGAATTGGATTAAAAATTAAAACGGATTTTAGTTGAAAATTAATTAATTTTGAAATCGTGGCATGTAGCTTTGTAGCCCTAAGGTCTTCAATTAATCTATTAAAAAAATACTGAAAAATTGACCGATAGTAAAATATTTACTTTATAAATATAGAATTTAACCCTTTAACTAAAACTGTCATCATTTGTATTGATAATCATTAAAGCACACAAAATTTCTCCACTTCTAAGCTCTATGCAGTAATCCTGGAAACGACATCAGAATCGCAATAAACAGTAGTTTGAAGGCTAGAATGCCATAAATTGAGACAAACACTCTTTATCATAATTATATGCATAAACCTTATCCTTTTGTGCAAGAATTCGCAGTACTCTCTCTAAGAATACATTTTATTAACAACCAGTCCAGAAAATCACAAATATTGCTATGTTCTGATAAATCTTATCGTTGGTTGAAGGCAACAAAATTTTTAGGCAAAAAGTTTAATTCATTCACTATTTGGTTACATTCTATCTAGTAACTCTTCGAATCAAATAGGTATCTGTGTATTGTGGGGAGTACAGTGTTACCCCTTGATTCTGTGCACTCTCGTAAGATCTGTAATCGTAAATCTGTAACTTTGTTACTATGGAATCATGTGGCAAGGGATAGGGAATTTATTTACGGTTACAGGTCTTACGAGAATGCACAGAATAGACCCATTAGTGTGAGCCTAATTATGTGAATAATCTGTTTGAGAACGGAGTAAAAGCCATCAAGTCAAATAAAATCAAATGGGACTTGATATTTGCATCTAGAGGATTGATATCATACATATGAATTGAAATTTTTGGCATTTCATGTACAGGCTAAACACTATACCAAAAGCCTAGATTACATTGTTGGAGTCGTAGCTAAATGGTGTATGTTCTTATGAAAATGTATGACGTAAAACATATGTTATAATGAATGCTGGGACAAATTTACATATACATATTAAAATGAAGTATGTAAAGACTGTTGTATATTTTTTATAATGATCAGCCAAGGATGGGCCAGTGCAATGGGAGCCATCCGTCCTTCATACGTCAAAGTAATATGCCCTACTGCAAAAACGATTCCTGTCACTTTGAATGCCGGCTTTCGGATGCCCAGTTGGTTCGATTTAAAAACCCTAGACATAGGTGGCCCGGAAGATGAAGACGGCATAAAGAGTGCCGCTAAGCAAATCCATGCGATGATTGATAATGAAATAAAAGCTGGAATACCTGCTAGCAGAATACTAGTTGGAGGATTCTCTCAAGGAGGCGCCTTGGCTCTGTACACTGCATTGCAATTTCCAGAGAGATTAGCTGGTGTGATAGCACTCTCTTGCTGGTTGCCAATTCATAAGAGTTTTCCGGCCGCAATGAACTGTCCAAACGATATAAGTGTGAGTTCTCTATGTTGGTCACGTTTTTAATAATTCCACACTTATTGTATCCTTATAGTATTTCAAAATCTGATGGGTGATAAGTTCAGTCAATCATTGTCAATCCATATTGTATTAAAATACAGTAAAACACAATGTAATAAAATTGGTTAAAAGTACTTGGAAATCACACAACCATATTTCCTAATAGGTTCTTCAGTGTCACGGAGACTGTGATCCAGTTGTCCCGTACAAATGGGGCCAAATGACAGCATCCGTTTTGAAGTCGATATTGAAAAATCCCGAATTCAAAACATTCTCGGGATTGATGCACACTTCATCTGACGAAGAGTTGAATGAGGTAAAGCAGTTCATCGAAAGCAAACTACCAAACGTTTGAGAACCAAGTGGATATGGATTACCTCATGTGTAAGCTAGTTGGTGTTTCAGTAGGTCTAGTACAACAGTGAATCTTCAACTTTCAATTTACATTCCTTGCTAAAACTTCAAGTGAAACACTTATAAAGTGGTGGACTTAGTGACATTCAAATATGATTTGAACTGCTGAAAAACGAAACACTCTGCATATATATACTTACACATTCAAATTGTATGATAGACACCAAGAGGCTAACGTGAGACTACCTTGCATCATTAATTTGCATTTGATGTATTTAAACTTTGTTCTTGTTTACCAGTGTATTAGGACAACTGTTTAATAATAGACAATACGTGATTAATGTTTTATTCCCTCGCATTCCTATCACATTATCCTTTGTCAGTTTTTTACGAGTGAAAAATTACATTTGATATTTTCTTTCAAATATTCACTTTATTATATGCAGCTTGGCGAAACGATATTGTCTTGAACTGGTATTTCGTACTAGTACGGTATTCGCAGGATTGTTTGTAATCAGGTGATTTATTGCAGCTAGAGCTACATAGCCAATACCTATGTTATGTCCTTCTGCAAGAGAAAAATCTCCTTTTTTAATGAAACCTATCACTTCTCTGGAACAAGAGCCTCTTATTGAATTTGCATCGGGTAGCCATAACTCTTCCATTGATCTCTTATAATCACTGAACCAAGTTAAATGTAACTTTCTCTGCAACAATAAAATATGTGCATTATAGGATAATTTCATTTCAGTTTAAAAACCTACCATTTCCTCTTTGGTTTGAGCGTCTTTTCGCCTTATTTTTTTCAATAATTTAATTTTAGTTGCTCTCATTTCTTTCCTTAGAGTTGAATTTTCATCTGGTTTTAACGGTTCCACTGGAGCTACTCTACTGGAGAGATCTTCTTTAAGCGGCAAGCAGATGATAGACGACGGCGCTATTCTTCCCTTTTTCAATTCAACTCGAATCGGAACTAATATTTTTGAATTGAAATCTAAGCAAGTCACACTTTTCCCAGTTATGAATTCCTGGAAGAACATTAACGTAATTCACACAGTTGCTATTTCCGATTAACTTACATGTATTGCGTTCAATGTTTTCCTATCTCGCATAACACTAAAAGGTTTATTAACATGCGGTGATTCTTTCAACATCCATTCTTCAATTAGAAGATTCCAATTGAAAGAGAAAGGGCTCGCTATGGAAATGGTTCTGTAATTTATTCTTTTATTTGGTGGGAGGGAGAAGTATCTTTTCCTTTTCATATCTGCTAATCGTTCTTCTTCTCTCAATCCTGCAGCTGTGTCTGGAGGTAGAATCTCCGTTTGACCCATTTCGAATCGCAAGGATTCAGACTCTCGAAGGCCACCACTTCGAGCTCCCCACATTATGAAAGAGGTCCAGAAAGGCTTCGCCCAACCGTTCGGAATTATAACATCCCAACCACTGCCGTAACCCAAATGGTCAGATTTATTCCCAGGCCTATGTATGAGCATAATCGGAACGGTTGATTTAGTGAGGAGTTCGCTGCCAGGTACCAACAATTGTGATCTCAACTTCATCAATTCACAATCAGACAGTTTTTCGTTTTTCACTGCAGTTCTTACTTCTTGGGACCAAAGCGGACTTACACACACATCCTGATGGGGGATGAGTGGATAATCCGTAACTATATCCGTAGAGTTAGTAACGGCTTTTGTTCTTTTGGTGGGAAGACTACATCGGGGATCCCTCACAATCAACGACACTATCAAATGTGGCGACAACTCAGAACAAGAAAAGTTTTCCACGCTTTTCCAATACTTCAGTTGTTCTGAAAGAATATTTCCGTTTCCATTTGTTCTCAAATGCCATCCTTCCGTGTTATAAGAATCCACAGGTTTTAGAGCTTGATGGACAATCGAATTAGCTAATGGACCAGTTAACGACAGCCTGTTCAAATCAAACTGCAATTCTCTAATTGATACTTTATCATTCGAATTCGTGTCCATAGCATTTTCTTGAATTTGAACCCCGAAACTCTCCATTAAGCTTTCTAGGGCCTCGGAATAAAAGGCTGCGTGAACCCAAATCCATAACATTCTCTCAAGTCGATCGCCATCTCTAGGTTTCCATTGGAATTTTACTTCTCCAATCGGTTGAGATAGATCACTTTTAAGCAACAAACAGCAACCTTCTCGGTTGCCTCTAATATATGCTTTTGCATTGACACTGAGGGAATTTTTGTCACAGATGCATCCAACTTTCTCAACAATCATTTCCTCCGAACCCTCAATTTCAATGCAATTGTAATAAGAAATGTCCTGCAGTAAGCAGTGCTTTGCCGTCGCTCTATAACACGCTCTGAATGCTTTATCACATGGTCTATCCGGCAATTTATATCCCCATCTTTCGATCATATGGAACCTTTTCGCATGCCAAACGTGCGTTTCCAACCAGTTGACTCTCCGCTTTCTGCGGGCATATTCCGTCAAGAGACATTTTGGCCTGCGGCGGAACTTCCTGGATGGACGCGCTTGCTTCGGAGGCATTCCAGATTTCTTCAGCTGGTTCAAGTGTATTTCTTGTAGACGCCGTGGTAACCGTTTGGCGTTGTGGGACATCACTCTCCGTCTCATGTGCTTCGGCAACTTTTGGAACGTCAGTTTCGTACCGGTTGATGACGAAATTGACCTACACATCTCACTTATTTCTTTCGCTCGAGCTGCTGTTATCTTCAGTAGGTTGATGGAGGTTGGAAGCTCGATCGGCCCTCCCAAGAGGGAGTCATATTGGTGACTGTCGTTCATTTTGGCTTCAATCTGAATTATTGGTGGGAATTAAAATTACACACATACATTGGTAAACATCAGGTGGCAAACATAGGCATCGGTTCGATAACATTGGTCTCTGTAATTTTGACTAAATGCTCATTATTGGATAAGTTTCGTCAATAGGACCGGAAAGAGTACATTTTCACTAAACTATTTTTTTGTCATTATTAACCCATTTATGCCCAGAACTATTTTTGTGTTCAAATCGATATGAAAATTTCGGTATATGCTCTAATTTATTCACACAACAATAGAAAAATGTTAGAAAAAATCTGTGCAGTTCATAGTCCTAGCTAGGACATGGGTCGTTAACGACCCATTGGGCATTGTCATGCATACATTTCTAATAGTCATATATTATTAATAGTCGAAAAATCGAAAATCCAGGATATTTATTGTACCCTTTCTTCTTTCCCAGGATATACGTCATCTTGGTATCGCAACATATCCGGTTAGAAATGAAATCGAGATAAAAACGTACATTTTTGAAGATGTCAAGTTCATAATATTGCTATAAGAAGCTTCATACCGTTTCGTTTCAATTACTAAATAATCCATCTCCACTGATAAAATAATTTTTATCGTCGCAACTATTACATTCAACAAGCGCTGTTAGTGGTTTGCTTCCAAACCAATCTGGACCATTGCAGTGTAGATCTCCAGAATAAAAAGTTGTGCCATCTCTATCATTTTCATCTGGCGATAAAATATAAATGGTGTCAAGATCATTTTATGCTTTCAATCTCTCAATTTACTCTAATAATTCTGGCGTAACAAGTAGTCGTGTTCGATTCTTATGAAGTAAAACATGTACTATATGCCGAACGGGTCGATAACTACCCATGACAATTGACTTCCTGTTTTTGTTGTCAAATATAGTTGCAATGACTATACATCCCATAAACACTATGCATCTTTACTATAATAATTCGTAGAAAATAGTACATTAGAATCTATTGGATTTGTACTCTACAGCTATTCCAATGCGTGACATGAACAAACTAAAATCGCACATTTAAAATATTCTACACAAGCACCTAGTATACCCTATGTTTAGGAATGACCTGTATCTGTGACTTCACACCTTGAACATGCCATAAATAGGTATAGGGGTAAAATCATTTCAATAGACTGGCAAGTACAAGCACTCAAGTGTAGCAGGTCGTTAACGATCCATTGGGCATGAATGGGTTAATTATGAGATATAATAATCAAGCATTGATAACTGCCATCTCTCTTAGGTGAGAGAAAATCCTCATATACCATTTCTTTGAAGAAGTGGCTGTCGAGCAAATCAATCACTCGCATGTTTATTATACAGCGTGTATTTGAAATACATACACCGAACAATTTCAACCATATGCAGAACTTGTCAAAACCAAAAACTCTTTCCTGTAGACAACTTTGGGAAAAATAAAGAGAAAATGAATATCTGTAGCACACCTAACCTACCTATTGAATTTAGAAAATGTTAGCTAATTTAAATACAAATAACCACAGCTATAAAACTCATCAATTGACACTATTTAGATCTTAGCTAAAAAATAAAAATGGTAAGGGACTGACCAAGTTACTCATATACTATTCTATGCTATGATTTAGAATTGAAATTTTTATATTTATAAGTAAATTATTGTTTTTTATTTTTACCTTATTTTATTCCGGCTATCAACTGAGGATTCATGTAAATTAATATATTACAGTAATTTAACACATACTTTTCTAGTATTATCAATGTATACTGTGGTATTATGAAAATCTAACCTCTTTTTCCACAAGTATCCTGTGACTGCGACGGGAGATTATCACGTGGTTGACCACGTGCACAGTTATCACGTGTTCATCCATAGACGTAGTAATGAACATAAATTTCATATTTGATTCCTCCATGACTACACAGATCAGTCACCTTCCCAAACCACCCGATTTTATTATTACTCTTGAAAATGTAGAAAAAAAGTAGATTGCAACATTGCATTTTTCGAATATTTCAGGGTTACCTGTCATGTAAGTTAAAACTTATATAAAAACATAAAAGTAAAGTTTTTCGAATGCAATGACAAATTTTGTGCAAAATTGATAATCAAAACAATATCTGCGTAATAAGTATCTATACATGGGTCAAAATGTTATATACAGGGTGGATCAAAAGTCACTTTACCATTTCAAAAATTATCAGTTTTAATTATTCAATAGTTTAATTTTCCACATTGCTATATATGCAATAATCTTGGAGATTTTTTGCCTAAACATCCCGGTTAACGTGACGGCATTTTTAGGTCATGCGTTTCATTAAAATGACGTAATTTCTTAGTCATATGAGTAAGAAATGACGTCATTGAGTCAAGATAACCACGTGATCACAACCCATCAACGTCATTATATTACAATGAAGATGTCTCTTAATGATATGTTAAAATTACATTTGTTTACGGAATAATGACGTCATTATCACGTACCAAATTATGCCAATAACGTTGCGGACGTGTGTATGTATAATCACTACCAATTAAAGACGTCATATTTACCTTAGCTACCTATGTTGTACCTATCTTCTGAGGAGGATTTCGACAGACAGTATCGATTCAACTGAAAAGTTCATAAAGTTGGCTTTGATATTTTGAGGGAAGAAAATGGAGTGAAGAAGAAATATGTGTATTATTAGGTTTTAGCATGGAATAAACAGTACTGTTTATTCAATGGTTTTACTTTTATTCATTTTCAATAGATGTCAGTGGATTTGTCATCGATTTGTCATCAAAATGAATATTTTTTGGAATAAAAAACTCAATATGTTAAGTAAAGATAATAAAACAGCAAAAAACTTGAAATTTCGTTGATGTGGTTTGTCCAATTTTGACAATATTTGTTTGATTGACACCTGACATGTTACGTAAACGGATCTAATCTAAGACAAACTTAAAACTTTACGTCATAAATCAACGCTAACTTGATGAACTTTTCATTGAACACTCGATTCATGGTGTTTGAGGATGCAAACCTTTTACCTTTTTTCTTTTGTTGGTTAAATTTGTTGTTCAAGTTTATTAAAAACTAACAAGGCAAACATTCTACTGCCCCCTGATGGCTTCGCACCGAATCCATCGGGGCTATTGGGCAACCAGCTGCGGCGAACTAGCGGCCAAAATGGGGCGCACCATCGAATTTCGATCTGGGAGTGACCGCCGCTTTCGCTCTATACCTTTTCAACTTCCAATTGAGACTAAACAAATTAGAATTGGGAATAAACAATTTCAAATTGGCACTAACAAATTTTAAATTGGTACTAAATAACTTCAAATTGGTACAGTTTCGCATTGTGAATAAACAATTTCAAATTGGAACTACACAATTTCGTATTAGGAACAAAGAAATCGATTTAAATAACAGTCATTAAGTGGGTATACGATTGTATTATCTGTAGGTAGTGAAATCTTTGAAATTAACAGCAATGGAGAAGAGGCTGAGTCACAATATCAACTGATTGAGAAGACTACCCTGCAGATAGCAATTTTCGAACGTTTCTAATTTTAAATTAAAAAAATGTGATTTCGATCATCTATGTTTAATTTGATGTTATCTGTGATTATAAATGGATAAAATAAATGTTGTTTTTCATGTAATAAATGTGTAAAAAGTTGATAAATTTTATTAAAATCGGTTCAGGCGTTTTTGATAAAAAAAACATTTTTTCTGATTTTCAATTTTTTTCGATTTATTCAAAAACCAAAATAGATAGAGATCTGAAATTTGCAGAATGAACGTATCTTATTAGTACGAATATACCCTGTAAAAATGACTCAGATCCCTTTCTGGGTC
>JAUIMY010000161.1:0-62475 GCA_033557855.1 Hydrochus callosus | reverse complement strand
CGCTGTCGGTAACTCGTTAGGGCGCTGTAGACTGTGCTTCGAATAATAATCTCGCTAAAGCCCCCTAGTCCGTTACGGAATGACGGAACGACGGATGCGGGTTGCTTATTGTGTTGACCGCATAAGAGGCTTGTTAGTACGGATGCTGCTGCGATTGCAGCGAACACACGTTTTGGTCCTTCGAGCCTTCGCAATATTTATGGCCTAATTTCCACTGGTGGGTTTCCATTAATGGGTTTTCTCGACATATCGAGGATTGTCTTCAATAAGTCTCAAGTTCTCGCTCTAATTTGTCTTGAGCATTAATACTCCAGCAGTGACAATTGATTTAATTGTCGCCTATACGAATCGATACGACCTGAGTAATTAATTTGATGGGCGCGAACCGCTTTCATAATTTCGAATTTTCATTAGTCAAAGCGAACCCCTGATAGGCTATCGCTTTTTCCGATTCACCCTGCGATACAGGAGGAGGATTTAATCAAAATTTTGGACTGTACACCTGGAGTCCGGGAGTGCACGACAGACATAATTACGTCAGGAATTTATATTGGAATATTCAGACTTCTACTCCATTAATTGATACTTGAAATAGTTTATTATTAGATTTCGCCTCGTTTCCTCCCCCTCCCCCGGTCCGCACGCCGCCTGCGCTACTGTGTTTTAATTCGATTAAAATCGGGGGATTATCGGGAAAGAGCCGAGCCGTAGGTACTTTTGTGTCTCCGTGACTCGAGGGCCCTTCGAGAGGGCCTGGAGGGCCGATTGTCAAGAATTTCAGTCTGAAGATTTAAATAAATTATCTCTATTGGAACGTCGAGTGTAGTTCAGACGTGGGATTCGTTCCCAAGGATTGAGATCGTCACTACTTTCAGTAATTCACTTTCTTCCTTCACTTTAACCCTCGAGACTACGTTCTGGAATTTATTTTTCATTATATTTATTTATTTTTTTACTTTATTTATTAATGCATTTTACTTATTTTTTATTCTAGTTATTTACTTTTAATTTTTTTATTGTTTTATTTTCTATTTATTTTATTTTTTTAATTTTAATCACTTATTTTATTTATTTTTTACTTTGCTTCGCACTAAATTCTAATTACATTGCCAACTTTTTCTCTAATTCATCACATTTTTCAATCTACATGAACTTTATAATTCGAGTTGATACGTATTATAAAAAAAATCCCGATTGTTTTGTCTACTTGTCTTCTCACTGAAGAGTTTGAGGTTGTAAAGAAAATTTCAACAAAAAGCGAAGTTATTTTTATCAAAATTAGGTAAACCATTAAACAGTCCACCTTGGAAGATTCAGTTCCCATAGCTCTTTGACACCAGATGGCTAATGTCTCCTAAACCACCAGCGAGGGGGTGTTTTTTTCACCAATATCTCAAATCGCTCGTGTCTCTCCGTTCGAGCACTCTTAAGTTCCGTATACTTAAGGCCCACTTTCAACACGAATCGATTCGATCCGTGGCATCTGGTATTTATTAAATGGTAAAAATTGAAACATTTACGTCTATTATGTCTGGATGGGACCGGAGGGTTGTCACAAATACACACACACAATTACACACAAACACACACACACACACGCATCAACTCCCAGGAACAGATGCACCTTTTTTCCTTAATTGCCTCGCTCGAAGCTGTTTTTAGAATTGAATAGCTCGAAGGACCAAAAAAACAGAACAACCCGAAACCGTGGCTTGAAAGATTAAATAATTTCGACGACTGCCCAAGGGACCAAAACATGGAATGAGACTAGTTCAGTGGCTCGAAGGACCAAAATGTATTCATCATTGGCGGATTTTTCACCGCTATGGTGGCTCGAAGGACCAAAATTGATTTTTCGTTGCTGCAGTAACTCGAAGGACCAAAATTGATTTTTCGCCAGTGTGGTGGCTCGAAGGACAAAAATTTTTGCGCAATAAAGAAACGCCGTTCAGGGGGTGAATTGCGGGTTTAATCGAGCAGACCGCATATGCAGCCACTCAATATGCATATCAAAAGTCGATGGGCGTCGGCGTCCCCCATGAGTAACGCTCGCCACCCCAATTTTAAATATGCGCGCCCTTACGCCAGAAGACAACGACGTCATCTAACTAGTTTATTGTTTGGATTCCTGATCAGAATTTATGACCTGAATGTCAGGCCATAAATCTGAGGCTGTATTTTTGAATATACATCGCATGTGCGCTGGGTCCCCTCAGATCGTATATGACCCGGGCGGCTCAGGGACTTGAGGGGTAAGGGGGGTCTACTTTGCATGGGAAGTTGGGTGTTATGACGTGGGAGCTTTGCCACTTGCTTTTACTATGAACCGGAGCCAGCACTTATGATAATACTTTACATTACATGTGAGTACATAAATCCAAGTTTTTTCTTGTAACAGTTTAGGTATATTCAATTGTTATATTCCTCTAACTAACGTTTTCAAATATTTTAAGGGCTGTTGTTGCAACAAAAACAGTTTGAGAGAAAAATAAAAAATAAATCCCGTGTTTGAAAAAATGTAGGGAAATTTCCCCACGCTTTCGATTTTTCCTCAGGGGTTATTTATACCGAGAATGGGAGAATGGAGGAACCAGGCAGGGATTATAAGGGCCCAGGTATCCCTGATCCCGCCGACTTGGGAGTTCATCTTATTATTCGAGATGTTCAATTTTTCCAGCGCCCCCTAGCCACCCTTATTACGTGAAATATGCTCATAGCCACCTTTCTATACCGCACAGGGTAATATCTCAATGTTATTATAAAAACAATAGCTTCCTCGGTCGGTATTACGATCCGCCAGTGGCGTAGCCGTACTGGGGGGAGCACAGGATCATTTTTAATCCGCGTTCTCCCCCCATCACTTTTCACACTCTTCTAAGCGAAATTCTAAACTTTTTGATCATCGATTTTTTCGCATGCATTCCCTTGTGAGAATGTCTTGCATTTATTATAACACGTGCATAATATTTACATCGAGAGTTTAATACTGTAATGAAGACAGGCAAGAGCATATGAATACCATCTCGATGTAAATAATGAATAATTCTTCGACGCAAAAAATGAATAATGTCTCGATGTAAATAATGAAACAAAACAAACCATACCCACTAATTAATAATTTTCGATAATAATACTGACAAACAATTCTCAGGTTAGTAATACCCAAAATTAACGTGAAGGCTCAAAGGACCAAAATCCAGCAAAAACCCCAACCAAAACGTTTCGGTTGATCCCTCCCTTATCCGAACCCAATCTACGCCCATGCTCCATGCTTCCTGCCTTATTAAAGCGGTCCGGGATATATGCCTCGCAATATATTTTGATTTTTAATTCAAACTCAGACACTGTTTTATGGTATCAGAACTCGGGAGCTGATAGCGCGGTAATAATGATTCTTATATATAGGATGGAGCTCGCGAGAATAGGGGCTGTACATCCCCCCACACCCCGGGGGGTGCGGAATGGAAATAACGTAATCAGTATTTTAAAATTCACACCCTTGTTTTTCAGGGGGTGAGTCTCCGCCCACCCCTCCCTCACGGGGTATTATTCATTTTGCTTTATGAATTTTGTATCATCTCGATACGCCCCGGCGCAAAAATGCCTGCAATGGCAATGGTGGCGTGAATGAAAAAATCGTGTGTATACACATTCGTATACAAATCGTCGATAGCAGAAGGGGCGGTTTAATTTTTCAATAACGATAAATTAATTCGATTTTTTTTCATTTGAACTTTGGTAATTCCGTTGGTTCTTACAATTTGTTTTTAAAATAGATACAAGTGTATAAAAATCACAAAATAAAAATTACTCCGGCCCCTTGGAAAAACTATCCCTAAATTCTATTCTGAAAACGATTGCACCAAACGTTTCAGTGGCAAAATACGTGCAATTTAAAAAATTATATTGGTATTAAGTAAATGTCATCTGCCAATCTATATTTTGACGAAAATTGAGAATTTTGAGTAACGGTAGTAATTTTTTTTACTTCACAAAATTATCAAGAAAAATCAGATACATTAATTGGAATCATGAACAAATCTCGTTCGAGAAAAATAAGCACTGCAACAGATATCAGTGTCCCATGAAATTGTAACCGACTCCAAATACACACAATGTAGATACATCGGCCTACATATTCAACAGAAACACATCACTCTCCGCCAACAAAAAGATCCCATTGTCGTCTGTATTAATAAAATGTGGGTGTACGGCGCGAGCGTACGTTTGGGAGCATGTCTCGCTTAGAAAAGGACGCACACACCGTTCCACAATTAAACTGGACCTTGTCGGACAAAGACGGATGGCCGAGGGTTGGTCCAGCTCGAGTCTGAAGCCGTAGGTGTTATTTGAATGGAAAATAAGAAGTTATATATGATTCAGATTAGGTGCGGCCACTGGTGTCTTATTGTTGATCTTTTCGATGTGTGGACTATTGAGAAGATTTAATGAAAGCCTCCCCCTTCATTAATCTCTTTTGACGCTGGTCGATGAACGTAAGCTTGCAAGTTTACTATACTTCTTGGGTGCAATTTTCTTTTAATTCCTTGTGCAAAAATCCGAAATTGATTTACGTTACAAAAAAGCTGTTTTGAAGAGTGTAACTTTTTTAATATAAAAAAAATAATTTTAACTTACTACCTATTTAAATTTTAGTATAGTATGGGAAACCACCCCCCAACATATTTTAGCTATATTTCAAGAGATTAAGCCACATAATCCATGAATTACTAGTTTGCATTTTCAAAATCTTCTAATTTTTGGTCTAGAACGTGACAAGCCACACAATAATGGCTACTGCATTGACAACAACAAACTCTATGATAGTAAATTTTTACTTCTTGATATAATAACACTTTTCTAAAAATCCCTATTGAAGAGATAATACGAAGAATGTAAAAAAGTAATAATTATTTCTGTAATTCCAGGGAAGTCGAGTCAAAGAACGAACCGAAGATTGGGTGCAAATGCTCCACAGAAAGAGATGCGAAACAGGAGAGGGTCGCCTCGTATCAGATGTCGATGGGAAGCGAAGAAATATTCAAATTAGTCGGGAAAGTCTGCTCCAGCCTCGTCAGTCGCCTCGAATTTTGTCACTAGTACAAACTCTTTGATAACTAATTACCGACGCTGCTGGCTGTGCAGCCCTCCCCACGTTTTACTATTGCTAACCCTTTTATATCGTTCGGAACCCCTTGTGTGTCCCCCGACCCCTTTTCACCCCTTTAAGCGAGATGCTCCCCCCAGAACTTGTTCTGTGAGAGTTTAGAGTGCGTGGTCTTAATTAGAAATCGAACTTCCCTTGACGTGACTGTATTTTCGAGAGGAGTCGATTTTAGTTCCTGCTACCATTTTTTCCTTTCATTTGACTATATCTACTAACAAAACTGCATGTTATTCGTTTTTTTTTCTTTTGATTTGATTCACAAAACTAAAATTATACATTTTTTTTACTATTTGAACAATATTTGTATTGTCTGTAGTTGGATTAGTTGGGGTTGGACTGTGGTTTGGTTAACCTGTAGTTGGATTAAGCTATAGATCCATTAAATTGTTGTTGGCTTAAGTTGTTTTTGGGTTGAGTTTTTGTTGGGTTAAGATGTAGTTGGGTTAAGTTGTAGTTGGGTTAAGATGTAGTTCGACTAAGTTGTAGTTGGGTTACATCACCTCACCCCAAAAACAAATGCACAAACCCCACCGGAATTCTCTCTGTCCGCAACGCGAAATACTGCTCCAAACTAAGTTTATTCCATTACGTATACTTTCCTTTAACATTAAACCGAATTATGCCATTGTCTCTATCGCTTAGCTTTTCCAACGTTGAAAAGGCAACAACGCTGGGACTTTGCGGCGAAGTCCGGGGAGAGGTGTCACACAGGGGAACAAGGGAACTAACACACTGTCACACTCGCTCCACAGCACGGGGACATAGAGCAAAAGTAAAGGGTTGCCTAGCACGGATTTCGACTAAAGTAATTCTATCTGTTAATTTTATTAATCCTCACTGGAAACGAACGATGCATCCTCCGTCCTTTTTGATTTACATGTGCGCCTCGTATCCCATCCTTGTCCCACCTAGAGGTCCTAGTAGGATTCTGTTCATTTGCTTCCGGGTTTTCAACGTTCCTAATACATTCTAGTCTGCTGGTTTGACCAAAAGTTCGATCTGCAATTTCGTAAGCGAGGCTCGTAATCCTTTTTCCCAATCGTTCATTGTCCATACATAAATTGAATTTCCCAATAACTGCAATTACTATTTTTTTTTTTAATTAGTTTCTCAAACTACCACTTGATTATTGGGGATGTAAAACGTACCATTATATTCTTCAAGACGAAGTTTCATTTTTTCTAATGTAGCACTTTTGACTATTATTACCAAGTGGTAGATGGGCGTTTAGGAACGAATTGGAAGATGGAAAATGAATTGAAAGAATACCATGTGGATCAGTTGATACATTCATTGAACATTCTACTCGAAACACTCTGAAATTCTACTTGAAAAATGTTCGAACAGTCAACATCAAACAAAAGCACTTCAGAGCACGTAAACACTCAGAATTCCATCGAGTCTATCCGTGTCTGAAGGAGACTCAAAAAGGCACTCGTTGGGCCTTGGAACGCCGAGCCAGGAACACAATAAAGCCAATAACTTCTATAACAAGCATATTACCACGGAATTCGCCAAAGAAGCGGCCGAGATCAATAGCTGCTGGCTCAGAGCTCAAAGAAGTGCAGGGCTCTCATCTTTGATTACTCCTAAAGGCATTCTTGAAGTTGAGCATTGATACGAGAGACAGTCGCCTGAATTACGATTCACCCTGTCTCCCATCAACCCCTTCCCCGAGAATTCCACCATTCACGCCAGGCTTAGGGTGGAAAAGATTGAGTTCTTGATGTTGGATTTACGTTTCTTCCTAAGCAATTCAATTTTAGTTCAAATTTTGCCCAGTTCCGTAACCAACTCGCATCCCATTTCTACCGATTAGGTTAAACGTTAGTGCGTAAATTTGTTTCCTTGAGAAGTAATGCTCTCGAGAAATTCAATCCGAGTCCTATTGATTAGGTTAAATGTTAGTATGTAAGTTTGTTGTCAGGATTGAGTCCGATAAGATGAAGAGGCGAATAGAAACCGAAAGGGCTAATATGGGATGGATGATTTAACAGGTGAAATCGAGGAGTACGAGGCAAACTGGAGGCTCAGGACGTGAAAACCTCAAGCGAAGCCTCATCATCCCCAGACCAGTTGGTCGTTTTGTCCTCAAACCGACAACAAAACGCCCTCGACTCGTATGCCTGCCCATTTGTACACAAAGGAGGCCCTCACGGCCAGTTCTTTATCGATTATGGACGTGGTGGCGTCTTCATTTGAATACCAGACTGTACGCACGCCGCTAATTGCTTTACCTATAAGTAGCAATTTGCTCTCGTCACACTCAGGAGGAATAATCAATTAGCGAGGTTGGGAAGCAAACATTATTTTTTGATTATGGGGATTAAGGTGCCATTTAGAGCCGCTGACGGAGGTGGCACACCGGACGGATTAGTGGGCGTTGGAAATTTTTTCGTCGGGCGAAAGACGTTTATGCTGATGCTGGTCAGGACGATTATTTTTTCGCGAATTCAATGAGTCTTCGCGAGAATACTCGTAAGAGTCATGCAGTCACATCTTTACACTTCTGTATGATGTTTCAGAATTTGGTTGTAAAATATTTTAAAATGCTGCAACTAAATTCACAAGGGGCAGGGGGCTAGGGGCTGCGGGTTGGGGACGGGGCTGGGGGCTGAGGGCTGGGGGCTGGGGGCTGGGGGCTAGGGGCTGGGGGCTGTGGTTTTGGGGCTAGCGGCTGGGAGCTGGGGGCTGTGGGCTGGGGGCTGGGGGCAGGGGCTGGGGGCTGGGGGCTGGGGTCTGGGGGCTGGGGGCTGGAGGTTGGGGGCAAGGAACAAGGAGCAAGGGGTAAGAGGGAAGAGACCAGAGGGTAAAGACAAGAGGCGAGAGAAAGATGCAGGAGGCAACGGGAAAGAGGCAAGGGGGAATGGGCAAGGGGCAAGAGGCAGGGAGCAAGAGGCAAAGGGCGAGATGCAATAGACAAGAGGCAAGAAGCAAGAGGGAAAAGAGAAGAGAGGAAAAGGAAAAGGCAAGAGGAGAGAGGAAAGATAGAAGAGGGAAGCATTCCCCTCGTTTTGAAGAAGATAACGAACAGGAAACGCCAGTCAAACCTCCAATTAGCAGCCCATTCAAATTTGGCGCGTCGGGCCGACACGTCACGCGCCATGGCAACCCCCGATTCCGCGGAAACCCCGCATAAAATCCCCCATTCATTTCGGGGCCAGAACAAAGTGGTCTCCTCGATCCGACCGAATAATCGCCGGTCCTCCGGAATGAAAGGCGTCCAAGGAAAGAAGAGAAGAAAACTGGTCGGAACGCACGCACGCCGCGCGTAGGAGTATTGCTTTGTTTCCCTTTGACAGTTTGATTTTTTCAATAAGGGAACCTTAATTTGCATAGAGTGGGTCGCGCGCGTTATTTAATACCTCATTTGTTCGGGGCTGGGGCATAATTGATTTTTTCTTTTCGGCTTCGCCGTTGCCCTGAATGGCGAGTGTCGTTCTGTCCTGAGGGCCGGAGCGACGCTCGCCCATTGAGGAGTGAGGCCGTTTTGTGATTTCGATTTTCGAACAATCGAGGGCCTCGCAACGCCCGGCGGAAGAGGAAGCGTGAGTGATTAGATGCAGACAGAGCCAGTGGCCTTTGTTCTTTGAGATTGGCATCTGAGGCTGTTGGTCGTTTGGTGCCGCGGGCTTGAATATTGGGTTACGTCGATGGGAAGCGAACATAACCTAACTGAAGTTGACCTAACCCAACCTAACCTTGCCTGACCTAAACTTGCCTAAATTAATCCAAAGATACCTAGCCTAACCTGACCTAACCTTGCCTAACCTAACCTCTCCAAGATTAATCTTGTCTAACCTGACCATGCCTAGTCTAACCTTGCCTAACCTAACCTAACTTACTTTAGCCTAACCTAACCTATTTTACCATTGTTTCGCTTAAGATAACGTAACTCCTAATTCACTGATACGAAACAGTGAGGTTTGCGTTCATTAGTGAATATTCAATGATAGGCAGCAATGTTTAGAACGGATAAAAAAGGTTCTATCAAAAATTGACGCCAGCTTCAAACACACTCCACCCTGTCGAGAGGATTGGAGGGTCGCAGGGGGCGCTGGCGGCGTGACGTGAACAGGTGTTCGCCATAGCAGTCAATTGTCAATTATTTGTTGCGTCACCTGTCAACGATGTGCTTTTACATCCGATATAAACGCGCTTTAGGGCCAATATCAATAGGCGATATTTCCCATGTTGCACCTGAAAACGGCAATTCCCTACATTGTACTTTTGATGCCTTCGCCGGAGTTGGCAAGCTTCAATGACAAAAATTACAAATTATTTGCCACCAATTGATGTTTTAACTAATAGGGAGTAACAGAAAATGGCGAAAATTATTTGAACACAATATTATCCCAGCCGACGGTTAAACTTAGTTTGAGAAGACTAAGCGACGATTAGACTTAGTTTGGGAAGACTAAGTGACGATTAAACTTAGTTTGGGAAAACTAGGCGACGAATAAACTTAGTTTGGGAAACTAAAGTACGAAAAAGAGTCGCCACTCACTTATTCCATTCCCAGTCAATACTAAACCGCTTGTCTAGAGTTTAGTTTCGGCAACTCCCATTCATCGCGGCATCATTCAAAACACCCAACACAATAATTCGACGAACGTTCCCAATCGCTCTCGCGACGCTCACTAGATACGAATCAAGAGTAACCGCTCCTAAGGAGCCCTTATCTCGATATTCCGCAGCTCAAGATTGGCACCCGTCATTATTCCTGTGTAATATTGCTAGCGATTGTTTTGGCTCCGCTTCATCGATATGCCCCTGTGCGAGTGATGCAATCGCGATTCGAACGTCAATCTCGACAATAACTCGGGCGCGATATTTATACGATTTCGGCCATAAAGGAATATTGATTTCAGCCTGGGCGAATTAACCGGAGGGGAATTCGCGGGCTGTGCGGGTTTCGGTTTCTGTCGAGGAGTTCGAACGCTATAAATCCGCGCGGCGATCGCAGTGAATCATTCCGCCTAATGAATAATATCTGACGCGGTAATTGGAACGAATATTGTGCGCAATCTTAATCAGCAAAACCGCCGTAAATCTCGACTGAAGTGATACGGTGCGCGGGATACCCCCGCGGGTCGTTGATTTTCGCAGATTTTCTCCGCTGACCGCGTGGAACGCGGAAATGTCAGGTTGGGGTCGTGATGACATTTCGTGAGGTTCAAGGTTAGGTTAAGTCTGACCTAACCTTACCTAACATAACCTAGAGTAACCTAACCTAGCCTAACATAACATAATCTTGCTAAACCCAACATAATCTTGCCTAACCCAAAATAATCTTGCCTAACCCAACATAACCTTGCCTAACCTAACCTAACATAACATTGCCTAACCTAACCTAGCCAAACCTAATCTAATTTAAACTAGCATACCCTAGCCTAACCTAACCTTAAACTTGAACGAAATGTCATCACGACCAAACCAGAAACGAATCTTGAATTCTGGAACGTCGACCCAACTTTGGTTAAAGTAGGGTTAGACTTGGTTCAGCTTCTACCAAGATGGTTAAGTGGGGTTATTTTGAAGTTTCGGAAGTAATATGTCATTGACGTTTGACATTTGAAGTTAGAAAGGGTACCAGTGCAGCGGAAGTAATGTGTTATTTTGAGTTGGATCGCACAATGAAGGTCAATCGGATTACTCATCGTCCGAAGAAGTACAAGATGACTGGACAACAGTGAGGAGGGCAGAGTTGCACAACAGAAAACATCGCCAGCTATCGAATGCCAACAACATTGTAAGCAGAACGCAGAACAGAACAGGAGCGGGTTACGTGATCGATAGGTGCGCTGTCCTACTGTTTCAAGATAGCGTTTTGACTGTCCAGCGTTTATTGAAACTGGAGCAAGTGCAGGAATCCTGGCACGTCGCTCCGAGACGTACCCATTAAATCCCATTTAAAGTGTAACGCGTCGTGCCGCCAACAATTCGATTGGATCAGCAGTACGGGGCTTGGGAAAGAGACGATACGGCGATGTAACCCGAAACTCCACGATAAAAATATTTCTCGCTACGAAAGGTCAGGACATGCTTCGATATGTCAACAGAGCTGGATTTCGCTCGCGAATCGGAATGAGATGGCGCAGGAGAAGAATTTCCGATTTTATGCTGTATCACCTTTCGGTGGTTTTGGGAAGGGTTGTTGGGGATTCGTCGCAGGGGAGTGAATGGGAGTGAGGGGTTTAGTCGATAGGAGTCTGGCAGTACCTGGAGTTAGATTTTTCCGTACCCCAGGATTTCCTCTTCTCGAATAAAAGGGGATGATCAACATATGGTCAAAAGATGACCAGGAGATAACAAAGAAATGACACTGGAGCAGTGAATGATCAGGATATGGCGAGGGGATGACCAGGGAATAACCAGACGTTAGACAGAGGATAACCCCAGGGGATACCTGGAAGAAATAACCTGGATAGGACCAGGGGGAGACCAGGAGATGGCGAGGTGATGACCAGGGGATAACTAGAGGACAGGTGGAGGATGACCAGGGGATATACAGAGGATAACCAGGAGATAGAAAGAGGATGACCAGAAGACTGATAGAGGATGACCACGGGACTAACAGAGGATGACCACGGGACTGACAGAGGATGACCACGGGATTGACAGAGGATGACTAGGGGATACACAGAGGTTGACCATGAGATGACTAAGGCATAGACAGAGGTTGATCAGGAGATGTCCAGAGGATTATTAGGAGATGACCAGGAGATGCCTAGGGGATAACTAGAAGATGACCAGGGGATGACCAGGAGACGGCCAGGGAATGACCAGGAGACGGCCAAGGGATGACCAGGAGATGACCAGTGGATTACCAGAAGATAACCAGTGGATGACGAGGAAATAAGCGGGGGAAGACCTAAATAACGCGAGGAAACGTCAGAAATTGGCCAGGAGATGGCGATGACTGTCCACCCGCTAGTATATCAAGAGGTATATTGCGCGGACTTAATAAGATCAATGCACAGTCCACACTGACTACACTACAAATAAGAGGAGGACGAGGGCCAAAAAGTAAAAACAGATCCAACGCATAAAACAGCGCATAAACGGAGCGAGACAGCCCAGGAGGGCGAACGGGCGAGGACGCGGGGCGGGGGACGGGGAAAAGGAGGGGGAAGGCGGAGGAGAAAAAAGAGGACAATCCGTCGCAGCGAACGGTCGAAGCGGAGAAAAGGTACACCACAATAAAAAGTCCGGAGGCTGCGAATCTATTTGATATGAAGCAAAGGAGGAGTTTTGTAGAGGAGTGTCTATATCGGCAACACCCACTTCGATAACCCTTTTTCTGTATCCGGCCATCCCCTCTCCCCACCGGCGTCCGCTCCACTCCGCGCACCGCCTCGTCCACGGACTCGGAGTAACCCACGCGAGAGAGTCGAACGCCGATCAGATTTTATTACGTAGTTTCGCGCTGTCCCGCAGCGGCGCGCATGCAAGCCGATCGGTTTTTGTTTCGGTCCTGGCACTCTAGTTCCTGGCCGGACAGTGCGCTGGCGGCGCTTGTGATGGCGGTCGGACTGCAACTGATCGCGCCCGTGCACTAGAAGATCGCAGCGGGCGTTGCTGCAGTTTTGGGTGGACAAGACCTGGGGTATTGATGGTGGCAGGACTGGATTTTGATGGGGATAGGACTGAAATTTGATGCTGCTAGGATTGAATTTTGGCACTGCCTGGACTGAATTTTGATGCTGTTAGGATTGAATTTTGGTATTGCCAGGATTGAATTTTGATGCTGTTAGGATTGAATTTTGGTACTGCCAGGACTGAATTTTGATGGTGTTAGGATCGAATTTTGGTACAGCCAGGACTGAATTTTTTTCCGTCCTTTCGTCTAAAATGTAGGATGGAGTGTCGACTTCACTCAAATTCCATTAAAAATGGGAATCTTGATGGCCAAGGTCACTGATGGCATCTACATGACCTTGAATTTAAATTCGCTTGTCAGTTTCATTATAAATTACCTGCTCACTTGGATTCCCAATCAAACACCTAAGGACATGTGATTAGGAAGCTGGACAGTCTAGAAGAACTCTCGGTGGTGATTTTTAGGATGGATTTTTTATATGAAGTATCAGGTACATAATAAGATACTGAGGATGGCCTGGAGATGATTCAAGTGATTTGAGAACGACAGGATGGCTAGAAGGTGATTGGAAGATTTCCAGGTGAACGACAGTGGATGACTGGGTGTTGGACAGCGGATTTCCAGGGGATTGAGAGAGAATAACCAGGGGCAAGATAGAGGATGGACAGAGGACACCCAGTGGTTGGTCGGGAGATAACAAGTGGAAGGCCAGAATACCTCTGGGGATAACCAGTGGTTAAGCAGTGGACGGCTGGAGGATGAGCAGAGGATAGTCATTGGATGACCAGAAGATACGCAGATGATGACCAGGGCATAGACAGAGGATAACCAGGGGATAGACAGAGAAAGACCAGGGGACTCACAGAGGACGACTAGGGGTTAGACAGAGGATGATCAAGGGTTAGAAAGAGGATGACCAGGGGTTAGACAGAGGATGACCAGGGGTTGGACAGAGGATGATCAAGGGTTAGACAGAGGATGACCAGGTGTTGGACAGAGGTTGACTAGGGGTTAGACAGAGGACGACCAGGGGTTAGACCGAGGACGACCAGAGGTTAGACAGAGGATGACCAAGGGTTAGACAAAGGATGACCAGGGACTGATCAGAATATAACCAGGGGCTAAACAGGGGATCACAAGGATACGGCGAGGGGATGATAAAGAAATGGTACAGGAAGAGGGAGAGGATGACCAGAGGAATACAGCTCCTGGACAGAGGACACCACCTAAAAGAATTAGCAAGTAGTAAAATAAAAGTCACGAGATGACAGCGTACAGCCTGATGACGACCAAGCGACAGCAAGGAAACAACCAAACGACGTACACCGCACGAATATGAACGGAAACACTCCAGTCCATTAAAACGACACAGTCCCACTCGCATATAGGTACCTATTTAGTCGGAACCGCATCCGCTCCACAAAATCCGATGCCCGCGGTCGTATTTTTAGCCACAATAAGAGCTCGCGTGGGACATAGCCGTCTCCTCATCTGCCGAAGCTGGATATCGAACGTCTTTTTTCACCGTCGCGCACTCATCAAGCGGAGCCTCTCGATATGATTTAAACACACCGAGCATATGTCTGGGCGCGGAGAAACGAATACGACCCGAAGACGGGGGGAATATCATTTGAGATATTGAAAACATATGGCATGCCTCATAAAAAGCCACTAACGGATGCCTCCGCTGTATATTAATTAAAAATATAAATTGCCCTTGTTCGAGCGTAATTACTTTCTTCGGTCTTCGGGAACTGCGGGGATTACGTCCCCTATTTTCGGAACGAGGGACATTCGTACGGTCGTAATTTCGGTGACGCGACGGCTTTTGTTCGGATGTGTCAAAAGTGCCCTCTTTGTAAGACTTGCTTCGTTTCGTTCTTGATCGACTCGTCTTTATTCTTAGGGTACTATCTGTATTGTCTACTCTTTGGTCAAAACAGACATTGTTCTCCAAAGCTGCAAGTCATACAGCCAACTTCAAGCAAAGACTACCCAAAGTTATGTCAAACAGCAAACTTAAAGCAACTATTTCCCGAAGAGTCGAGCCTAGAACTGCATGTCAAATAGCAAACTTCAAGCGAAGTCTTCTCAAAGGGTGAAGAAATCGCAAACGATACTGAATGGAAGACAACCCCTCAACCGTTGAACAAAAAACGCAAAACCATCAAAAGTACGAACCCACGTTCCATCGACCCATCGGGATCACCGCCGGTACATACCTGCAACAAAAAGGAAGAGATCATTGGTCGGCTGCCTCGAGGCGTTATAAATTTTTGGTCGTATAAATAAGTTCGGCGCGAGGAGTTTGACTTCATGTTGTTGCCCTCCCATGGCTAGTGAATGGGCCACATGCTACGCGAATGCTCGTGTGCGACCGTCCGTTGAAATATGCGATTCGACTCGCCTGGAAATGCTCGGCTAATCGTAATTTCCCCGCCAATTAACAGTCGGTATGCAGAAATTCGGTGGGGAAGCATCCCTGGACCAACGGGGCCAACGCCACGTGGAGACCGCAGATTTAAACCTTGAGGTTGCTTTTTAATGATTCATGCATCAAAGGGGTTTTCTATCATACTGTAAAGAAACCCCCCAGTGTAGAAAAATTACACTGTCTGGAGACCTCCAGAAAATAAGGCGGACCTAAACCTCCAGTGAATGAGGTGAACCTGCAATGTAGTCCAGCAGGTTGATAGTTAACCATGTTTACATTTGATAGGCACTGGTTTTTGGTTGAATGGTACAAGGGGCGACCATGGCAAACCATCCCTCAACTCCTCCCCTACATCCACAGCAAATTTCACACAATTACCTCTGAAGGATTCTTCAAAAAACCTTAAACCCCTCATGTTACATTCAAGCTACGTGGGTAACCGCGACTCAGTCCGCACCTCCGCCGAAGGCCACTTCGATCGTAGCGGCGCATCGAAGACAATCCATCAGAGCAAGCCGGGCACTAAATGAAAGTAATTAAAACCGCTCAATGAGCCAACGCAGCAGCGATACGACCACAATTTCGCTACCAGACGCGTCGCTGGTTGGCCCGCGAGTCGCTCTTCATTGTGTGTATTCCGCGAGCAGAGCGTGACTCACTCCCTAGTTACCAACACCAGAGTGGTAAATTGCCCGATTACCTCATCGATAGATTTAAAATAGTTGATGTGCCGACTGATTGGGCTTTATTAATGATCGTATTTACGATTTCTAGCGCTCGCTGCCCGTCATTGTTGTGCAAACAGCAATTAGTGGAGACCGATCCGACGTGTGGTCACTAGAACCGATCGCTTGCTACTGTAGCGGGTTCTTCGCCTGTTGATATCCGGTGTTTTAGCTATGAGTGCTGACCTTTTTCAACCACTTCGTTGTCCCATTTTCCTTCCTTACTTTTTCTTTTCCTCTACAGTCTCCACCCAATTTTCCGTCAACCTCAACTTATCACCTCATTGCCACCTCACTTCTACCTCACTCCCACCCCATTACCGGTCCGTCTCATCCCACTTCTATCTCACTCCCACCTCATTACTACCCCCTCCCACCCCATTACTACCCCTTCCCACCCCATTACTACCCCCTCCCACACCCCACCCACACCCCTTTGCCACCCCCTCCCAACCAATGTCCACCTCCTTCTAACCCTTCCACCCCAACTCCCTTTCCATACCAACCACTCCATTGCCACCTCCAATCTACATTAGCGGTAGCACCTCGATGGGAACCGTCATTTAGGAAACCCTCCGTTGAGAGCTCTTAATTTTATAATGGCACAGCTAAAAAACGAAGTGGTATTGGGTTACCCGCTGGACATTCTCCAAATGCCGCCAGAAGATTTTTTCCCAAAGGTAGCAATTAGGCTATTGCTGTACCGCTGACCCAGCCAGACCAGATGCAGACAAAAAGCGACCGAATTAACGTTGTACTCCACAAATTAGTCCGGTGATTCCCCTGTAATCATTTTATTACTTTTGACATTTAAGGGACTGGCGGGGCACAACCTCGGACAATGTTAATTGGGCACAGGAATCTCATTGCAATCCGCTTGCAGTGTCCGGCCAGTCTGGGTATGAGATCCTCACCATGTGAATGTCCCTTCTTACTTCGAGAACCTCTCTTCTCACTTGAAACCTCTTTTGTAACTTAGAACCTCTCTTCTCCCTAAGAACCTCTCTTCCCACTAAGAACCTCTCTTCTCACTTAGAACCTCTCTTCTCTCTTATTACTTCTTACCTCACTTAGAACCTCTCTTCTGTCTTATTACCTCTTACCTCATTTAGAACCTGTCTTCTGTTAGAACCTTTCTTCTTACTTCCAACCCCCATTCTTACTTCGAACCCCTCTTCTACTTTAACCCTCTCCCTCTACTTTAACCCCCTCCCTTTACTGACACCATCTCCCGGAACCCAATGAACAATGGTCCCCAAAAATTCCCTCGCAGTCCTTCCCATCTTCGCATCGCCGCAGTTCCTTCGCCCCCTGACCCCACGATCCTCGCCCATCGCCCCGAGAAGATTCCGACCGGCGAACGTATTAGTTACACTAGATGTTTATTAGCGATCGTCTCCGTTCGAATAATGGGAATAACTGAGCGGCATTGTTGCGACGTTCCTCTCCATCCGCAGCGACCGGTCGCTCCTTGTCTCGCGGGTCGCGTCTCCGCGGAGGACAGACAAGGCCGGGTGTCGGGGAGCGCGGCTAATGGGCATCGCAAAGCGACGAAAAAAGGGCCGAGCGCGCCGAGCTTTATTTCCCCGAGTAATTTGGAATTAGATACACTAATTTACGTTCATTATTTTAGTGGAGAAGCGGCGCGGGAAAGATAAATGCGCGAGGGCAATTAAAAAACGCCGGCTATAGATCGCCGCGTGCCGCTCGGATGAACCTTTCTTCGGCGGTTTCTTGTGGTGTGCACCTGTTGGTGATTATTTTTAATGCGGGCTTTTGTTATCGAAATCATACCGATGTCCCTTCTTGTCATCCCCTTCCTTCCCGCCGTAGCCTGGGTACTGTTTTCAGTCTGTCTCGTGTCTTGCTCTTCCGTCTCCTCTCACCATTCCGCTCCTGTCTTGCCCTTTCGGTTCATGTCTTGTCGTCTCGTTTCCTGTCTTGTCATTTAGTCTTTTGCCTTCCCATTCTGTCTCCTGTTTTGTCCGTCTTTTCATTTCGTCTTCCTTCGACACGTCTTGGTTCCAATCCCCTGGTCGTATTCTCATATCCTCTTGGACCTACGCTAGTTCCCACCTGGACATCTCCTATTTTCCAACTGGACCTCTCCTATTTTCCACCTGGACATCTATGCTTCCCGTGAATCTCTATTATCCTCCCTAACCTCCCATGTCTTCTCCCTTATTTTCCCCCTAGACCTCTCCTATTCTACTCTTACATCTCCCACGTTCCCCCTGGATATCTCCTTTTTTCGTCCCTACTGATCCTATTCTACAAATCCCCTAGTCTTCTCACTTCTTGGGGACGCAATCACAACTCAATCACAATGCAACCCACCTACTCTCATTCCACCAACTAACGTTCACTTTAAAATTCTTCACTGCCCCTGTCCCTTTCCACCTTCCACCCTCACATCCTCCAAACTCTCGCCTTCCTGCGATGCCATTCTCCTCCAATCCCCTCACCCCATACTCAGTCAGTCTTTATCTACTATCTCCATTACACTCTTGACGGAGGTAGTTAACTGAAATTCCAACTGGCAGGTGTTGTTTCCCCGATGGCTGATAATCTTCTTTTTAGCACTCTGCGATTTTGGACGTGTCCCCTATTTCAAGCTGATGTTTTTACCTTTAATCGAGTTGTCCTAACTAACTTGGTATTTTTATGACGTCTGCGAAAATGTTGACCTGAAGCCCCTCAACTTGCAATGAAGCATGCTTCACCTGTACTCGAGTATTGCCTCTTGTGTTGAAGTTACTCATTGGACTTGAGTAATCTGTACTCGAGTTATTATGTTCTAAAACCATTTCGTACTTGAGTAACTTTGCGCTTGAGCAATTTCCCCACCACCCAAATTTTTCATCTGCATGATACTAGGGTAAATTCAATACGACTGAAGTTTCCAGTCTAGTCCACTTTGTCTCTACACATAAGTCAAACCATTTAATGAGGTAGAGCAGCAATTCCCAACCTGGGGTACGCATATCAAATAAAAGTTGTTTTTTTTTGTCGTGCATAGCTCAATGAAGGGTACACTCTAGAAAAGTGGCATATCAAGGGTTACGTGAATTAAGAAAGTTTGGCAACCGTTGTGGTAGAGGATGGAGTAAATAAGTTGAATTGAGGGGACTTTGAAGGATTTGGTGGAGGAGTATGTACAGAAATAAAGTCCATTCGTTTGCTAAAGCGGCACAATAGATTGAGGCAACTTGGTCTGCAGATGGGGGGAAAGGCTAGACTCCCTCCCGCTGGTTGGAGTTTTGCGCCCCCAAAATCCCACACCCCTTAATCTCCTGCCCGGCGCGATAAATCTGCAGCATTGTAGGAATCATCGGGGCATGAGTAAGCCAGTAATAGGTTGCTGAGAAAGGGTGAAACGTTAAACATTCGGAAACATCCAGTGACAACGGCGGCTAATTCAACCGGAATTCTTACATTGCGTTCAGAAATTCAATTACGTCTCGATGCTCGCTGCCATTTTCTGACAGATTCCCAGCGCGTCCCCATTCGACCCTCCCAGACGCGAATCCGCTTTTCCCTTTTCCCCCTTGTCTCCCCTTTTCTTTTCCCCCTTGTCCCCCCTTGTCGCCCTGATTTTCCTCGACTTCTCCCTCGTTTTCCATAACTGCCCTCATTCCCTCCAACCTTTGCTCCTTTAACTTCCATATCCCCAACCTTCATTCCCCCAACCTTCATTCCTTAACCTTCATTTCCTCAAAATTCATTTCCTTAACCTTCATTCCCCAACCTTTACTCCTCAAACTCCATTCTCCCAACCTTCATTCCCCTAACCTTCATTCCCCCAACTTTCATTCCCCCTAACATTTATTCGTCAAACTCCATTCTCCTAATCTTCATACACCCAACCTTCATTCCCTAAATTCCATTCCCCCAACCTTCATTCCCTCAATCTTCATTCCCTCAATCTTCATTCCCCAACCTTCATTCCCCCAATCTTCATTTCCCAAACTCCTTTCCCCTAACCTCCATTCCCCCAACCTCCATTTCCCCCAACTTCCATTTCCCCAACCTCCATTCCTCTCAACATCCATTTTCCCCAACGTCAATTCCTCCCAACCTCCTTCATTTCTACCAACCTCTCCCATCCCCCCCCCTCACCCAACCCCCCCGCCCCCCCCCCCTCATTTCCGCACTGTATTTCCTCCGCCTAACTTTCATCCACGGTAACCCCATCGTCCTGACGCCTCGACTGCCAATTTTAAAGGGCGCCTATCCGACTTATTTGACGAGCGCCCGCCTCGGGGTGTGAGGTTGGGGCGTTTGTTCTGTGCGAATTCACACTTCTCTGGCCAATTTGACGTTCGACTGCACGAGGGGAGTTTCAATGTTCGGCTACTCGGGGGAGGTTCAATGTTTAGTTACTCATGGGAGTGGACAGTGTATGGCTACTACACAGAAAAATATTCTCCGGGCACCCCAAAGAAAAGTGTTTATTGAATACCCCGAAGAATAGCATCTCTTGGGTACACATAAGGAAGTATTCTTGGGTTACCGCAAGGATACTATTCTTTGCGGTACCCCAAAGATACTTCCCTTTGGTGTACCCATAGCATATTTTGCTTTGAGGTAGGTACCCCAAGGACACTTTTCTTTAGGGTACCCAGGGGATACTTCTATTTGAGGTACCCCGAAGATACCTTTCTTTGGAAATGATCAAACCTCACGGGGGAATGATTAGAACTAAGGGCGAATGGCCAGAAAGCAAAAAGGGATGATCAGACCTAGGGGGAAATTATCAAAATGCAAGGAGAAATGATCAGACCTAAGGGGGAATGATCAGAACTCGGGAGGAATGATCAGAACTAAGTGGTAATGACCAAAACGTAAGCGGGAATGATCAGAACTAAGGGGGAATGACATGACCGCAAGGGGAAACGATAAGAACACAAGGAAGTATGATGAGGACGCAAGGGGTTAATCAACAGAACTAAGGGGTAATGACCAGAACTCAAGGGGGAATGACCTGGCCGCAAAGGGAAACGATTAGAAGGTAAGGGGTAATGATCGGAACTCAGGGGGAATGATCAGAACATCAGCAGCAGTAGTCACAACTAAGGGTGAATGATCAGAATAAAACGGTGAATGATCAGAATTAAGAGGGAATGGTCAGAACTAAGGGGGAATGGTTTGACTGCAAGGGATAATGATCAGAATACAAGGGGGAATGATGAGAACTAAGGGGAAATGGCCAGAACCCAAGGGGTAATGATCAGACCGCAACGGGAAATTGAGGAATTGGCGATCAGAATTGAGGGACAGGCGATCAGAACTGAGAGCCAGACGACCATAACTCCTATTTCTCCATTCGTTCGTTGAATGGAGTGATAATTAAGGATGAGTTGAGCACGAACCCAGATCAAGGTTGATCCCCGCACGAGGTTTTACGTAACGTTCAAGTGGGACCCGGTCGCTAGGCTAGTAGACTGAAAGTGAAACCCCTGGTGTGGCCGACAGGCAGACCGACCGACTAATCATCGCCATGGCGGTCAGAGCACAGTGAAAGCTCTATTCTCCCGTGGTTCGGGTGACTGAAGAGTTCAGCCGCCTGGTGTTGGGAAGGTCGTAATTTCTCCCATCTGCAAACGTTCTCTCCTGATTCGATTGAGGCTGAGGCGACCGGCATTGTTGTGGGATCTGGTGGTCAAGTGCGCACGTAATGAATCATGTATCCTTTTGATTCGATAAATAGATTGAATCAATCAATCTATCGGGTGTAATGCACAATACGCGAGAGCTTCTGTTAAGGCAATTTTAACCTACGGGTCGAAAGATTGATCACTTTCCTATGCGTGCGTGTGTCCTGACTGGCCGGCTGCTCTTCCCCGTCGCTCCGGTCGACCGATCGGTCGATTGGACGTAATTGGGTTTAATTAGTGGCCGTGGATCGATCGATACGTCGGGAGGAAGTGACTAGCTTGAAAGTGGTTGGTCCTCACTGCGAAATAGCCACCGAAAAAGGTTTTGGTGGAAAGGTTAGGTTGGCTTGGGTTGAGTTAGGTTAGGTAGCATCCACCTGGATAATTTCCTACTCAACCGTTCATTTACAATTCCAACCAAACAAATCGACTAAAATCCCCAAATAAGCAGATCTTCGAAATTGATGGGTAATTGTTATACATTATTTTCATATAAACAGCTATCTGCTAGTTGGTTAGTTTGGTTAGGGTTCTCAGCTGTTTATGTTGTTCACGTATCAAGGATTCGTTTATTTGATGGTTTTAGGTAGGATTTGTTGAATTGTAACTGCATATTAAATTATTTGTCCTGCACTAACAAAACTTTCCACGAATATATTGGACCTGATCTTGTGGAATGGCAGGAATCTGTCCGTCCACCTTTCTTCTTACCACAAATTCGATACCCATCTCTAGAAGGTCCGTGCGGCGGCGACACGGAATCGAGAACCCGATGCAGTATTTAACGTATTTAATTGTGCCCGCACAGCTGCTAACGAAATTATTCAACGACAAACGGAAGTTAGTCGTGTGTATTGGAAAGGGACGGCTGCGGGGCATCCCCGTTCGCCAGACGCAAACAGACACACTAAGTCCCCGGTAAGTGTTTAATAGGTAAATGGAATGTTAGTGTACATATTAAGACTTATGTTAATTCGCTTAGAAATGAATCCGGAGGCGGCGGCGACGTCGTCGCCTATCCGTCCCGCCCGACGCAGTAACGTTACTTTTCGCATTGTTTGCTTTATCGCCCACTCCAAGGCCTTTGTCACTACGCGTGATCTAATAGCGGCGGGAATTCTTAGGTCGCGCGCTCGAAATTAGTCAGACATCCGTCCGACTAATGTCGAACCAATTGTAGTCGACAGTTCTCACTTTTCGGTCCTTCGAGTCCCAAATTTGTTTTCTTAGTTTTGGCCCTTCGAGCCCAAACGATAACGTTTTGGTCTTTCGAGCCCAAACGACAACGTTTTGGTCCTTCGAGCCCAAACTACAACGTTTTGGTCCTTCGAGTCCAAACGACAACGTTTTGGTCATTCGAGCCCAAAGGACAACGTTTTGGTCCTTCGAGCCCAAATGAAAACATGTTGGTCTTACGAACCTAAATGACTACGTTTTGGCCGCAGGTACTTCGGCGTCGCTCGTCGGAGCAACGCCATTGTGCAAGTCTAATCAGTACATCACCGGAACGAGCCAATTATCATCGTGGGCAATAAGTGGAGAGGACGTGGGGCAAAAATATCGCATAACAAGGGCCGACGCGGCGCGTCGCGTCGCATCCAGCGCCTACAGAGGATTGGATGGAGAATGAACCGTCAAAAGATCTAATTAAAATGTTTCTAATTAGCAATATCTAATGAATACGTCAGCGGTTTCCATCGGGGCGGAGCTGTTATTTTCATTTGTTTTCCGGCGAGCCCTGAACATTTCCCGGGGGTACACTACACCCGCACAGTCGAATAAATATTTGAAAATTCACTGTTTCGAATCCCTTTTTTCGGGCGTCATGATGGTCCTTCGAGCCTTCCTCTACTTACTCTTCAAAAAACGCCGTTTATAATGGTGGCCTTCCTCCACTCTTCAAAAGGCATCATCTACAATGACAGCCTTCCTCAACTTGTCGCACTCTTCAAGAAACACAGCCTATAACATTTCGAGCCTCCGTCGATGCTGCCCTGGAGCTATCCTAATGACCGTTGGCACAAAACCCCAGGTTCGGAGCTTTGTCCGAATCAACGGAATTAAACCGATTTGGACGTTCAAAGCGTTCCGAAATCTTGTGAATCACCGGGAGTTTATTTCCGTCCAGTGCGGATACTGAGTGAGCGGCGGCGTAAGTGACATGGGGGAATTTTACATTACAGCTGTCAGGTGCTGTACCTTTGAAAATATTAGAGCAGACGAGACTTCGCAATTAGACTCTGGGCGTGGACTAATGCCTGCACATGTTGCGCTTTCGCTTTTGGCACTCTTTTATCTCGGATCATTGTTGTCTGCCGTTTTTTAGCCGCGCGAAAACGGGGTCAGATTAAAACGAAGAAAATCAACCGGAGACCGTGAAACGAACGGAAAATTTCGGGAGTTTACGAATTTTTCGACCTTAAAATCATGTTGTACTCTTCAAAATAAAGTTTTGAACGACTGCTTCGATGGGTTCGGTGAACCCATCAGGGAAAAATGAAATGACAAAAGAAGAAAATAAAAAAAACTAAAAATAATAAAAGATAAAGTTGATTTCAATGAAAAAATAGACTGAAATTAAATAACAGAAGTGATGTACATAAATATTGTGCAATGACAGCTACCCATAAATAAAATTGACGAATACAACATATTGTTTTAAAACTTAGTTTTGAAGAGGATAAGAATCGTTTTGAGGAGTATAATAAATAGTCAGTGAAAAAGACTGAAGATGAAAAATTATCCAAAGCGGAATTAAATCGTGGGAAAATACGGACAGGAAAAGAACTCGCCCCTAAATAGAAACCCCCAACCCTCAAAGGAAACACCCCCTCGTCGCCGGGACCTGCCCCAACGAGAAAAAAACTACCACCTTCAAGGGTTTTTTCTCGCACTTTTCCCTCAATCGGCTTGCCGAAGCACGTCTGGGCTATATCCTGAATCTTCCCTCAATAAAAGAGGAACCGATAAAGACATCAAGGGGGAGCTTACCCCAACCCCTGCGCTCGTCTCGTCGACGTTCGCTGATCGGTAAGTGATCGGGAATTGGGGTAAAAGTAAAGAGGGAAAAAACTTTAGGGGCGAGTCCTTGTCTCCCAAGGAAGTCGCCCCATCTCCCGTTTCCTGTTTGGGAATTCCCCCGAATTTACGTCTCATCGAGGGGTGTTTCTTTTAGTTTTAGATCGGGTATTAAATGTACTTTAGTGCCACTTTTTAACACCCATTTTTCTTATTGTAATTAATATAACGTATTATGCACATTTATACGACATATATGTCATATATTTATATTACATATTATAATATATTATGAATATGAATAAGTATAATATAAATAAAATGAGTAGGTATGTAGTATAAATATAAATAGTATCCACTAAAAAGTGGGGAATGCAAATCCGTCCAAGGTCACGGATGGGCGCAGTGTGTAACGGGGCAAAGAGCCGTCCTTCGCCCCTTTAAATTTTTTAACTCGTACCAATTATTAGGTACTGATATGAGTTGAAAATTGAAGTGTACGTAAAAATAATATACAAAACTTCGTTTTGAAGATTATTATAGTAAATTAACACAAATCAAACGTGACGTTTTGGAAAGGAATTTCAAGAGGTAACTTTCCTTAAAAAAAAGTTGCGACCAACGCGTTCAGATCCTCGAGAGCGATTAGGCCAGGCCTAAGAATGTAATTCTTCCGACGATCGGCATAAATAATTGTTGCGCAGATATGTACGTACGTAGTTTCCCAAGCAGAAATAATACTGATGTTCAATGAGATTTCATACAACAGGCCTTTCTAATTCACTAAAAAAATGTACGACTTGCAAACGAATGCGCATAATTGTGAGTGAAATCAATTTGTGGTGGAAAAAATGATCTTCTCGAATGCACAATGAAAGGAAGGGACTTTGATTCATTTCCATTCGCACTCGACGATGTGTTTTTCCTGGTCGTGATGGTCCTTCGAGCCTTCTTCTACTGATTTTATAAAAACGACAGAAAAATGATTGGTGCAAATTAAATCTACTAGGAAAACCCACGATGCAAACGTCACATCCGACCAGTAAACTACACGTATTGCACTCATGCAGCGGTGTAAATATTCGAAAGCCTAATGGGCATCAATTGTTATTGAAGTAGGATGTTACCAATAGTCAGATACTAATTTCCCCTTAAATTATATCCTTTCAAAATCAATTTAGCCGTCCACTCTCGCACACACACAACCTTCCCTCCTTCTCTCTCGCTCGTTGCGAATCGACACAGTTACGAATTAAGTTGAGAGGGACAGAGAACGTTCCGAAGCTTAAAATCAATTGAAAAAGTCGCCTGTTATGTACCAATAAGCGCACAATTCACAACAGTCGTAAATAAATGATTGATGATTAGAAGATTGGCCGTCACGTCACATCCGGTGGTCGGATCTGAATATGCCATATCGTGGCTCTTCGCTCAGTTTGAGTCGATTGCGGTTTTACAGATAGAACTTCCAGGAAAATTCGGTATATTGAACCGGAAATGCCGGTCACTTTAGGCAGAATAATCCCATGGACAAACGTTAGAATATATTGCCAAGCCCGCCTTATTCACTTAGTGAAAATGTATGAAAATAAAAATAAAGGTATTGAGATGGACCTCTCTTCTAACCATTTTTGTATTCATTGATTTAAAATCTTATTTTCTAACCATTTTTATACCTTCCTATGATTTCTCGAGTATGTCTTGTGTATGTTTTCTTGCTGTACGTTTTCTTATGTACGATTTCTCGTTGTATGTTTTCTTGTGTACGTTTTCTTGTTTAACATTTTGACGAGGTGAGTTTCTCGTCTATTTTTTCTTACTGCTCATTATCTCGAACGATTTGTACATTGTACAAATATAACTCGAAGTTCATAAGAAATGTCAACTGCGTTAATTGGCCGATACCGCGAGCCAATTTAACAGCTGATAATTAAAACATTAAAGGTGTTTACCCACCCAATCAGGCGGACAAGTGTCGAAGCGATACGAGATTTCCAATCGCAAGAAGTGTACAATAAACATTGCCGCACACTCTTTTTATAATCGGAGGCCGCTCTCTCGCTCCACTTAAAATAAACATCTTTCCACCTTATTTATAGCGGAGCGGACCCAACCCCGTCCCGTTGGCCGGAGAGAGAAAGACGCAGAACTGCCAAGCTCAGCAACCTAAGAAAAAGGTGCTTTAATGGGCCGTGCGTGATAGCATCTTGTATTTTAAAAATTTTGCTCCCTGTATTCCCGAAGAGTTATCGGTGTTGCTGTACAGATGCTCGAGCGGGCTGGTCCACACTATTCCTCTTTCACTTCTTAAATTTTCTCTCTCTTCTTAGGGCTAAATGTATTTACATTTCTCCATTTTAACATTCATCTATTTAAGTAGAGTAACAAAACAGGTCAGGTCCTAACTTCGACTAATTTCATTTCGAGGATCCACTTATTTCGGAGTCTTAGGTTATTTGTTAGTTGGTTAGTGAGGTTAGGATTAAAACCACCTATCTCAAGGATCCACTTATTTCGGATTATCGATTGAATGAGATTGACAGTTTCAAGGGGGAGAAAACTGCTCAATTTTTGTTGTCTATAGAGCAGGAAATATCAAAAACTAACCGACCGTGCTGAATAACTTCACTTTGACGAATTTACAGTTGGAATATTTTGTTTATTTCTTTATTATAATTCATCTATATTTTTGTCAAGGCTTTGTCTAACCAACTTCTAACCAACAAAACGAATTACAACATACGACTTTTAAATGTCCAAGCAAGGAAGTTATCTCAGGGCACCAGCGATCAAAAAGGGTTGCAACTCGTCTCGAAATCAAACAATTTAATCCCTAATTCCGGAGGTTGGGGGCGAATTCACCCCCAGCTCCCCGCCATTCCCTAACAAGGCCTTTGTTTCCGATTCTTTGCTCGACCAATCATTGGCTTTTAAATGCTCGAAGAAGCTCCAAGTTTCGGTTTACATTCGCCCAGGGCCATTGAAGCATCGAAACGTCAAGAATCCTGCGGGGGGACTTAATGAAGTCCTTTTTTGCTGGGCACTTGAAACTTTAAATCGTGGGAAGTTCGTGGTATAATTGAGTCCAATTTATTGGAGACTGAACGGTTAAAATCTTCGTCCTCATTCATCAATTACACTCAGACTTATATCTGAGATGGTGGGAATATTATAATTATTAATAAAAATAATATCGATAATTACAATAACTATTATTTCTATCGTTATAATTATTATTACTAGATATCAAATTAAAATGATTATCATCATTATAATTTTTATTATTATAAATACAAAATAATTATTATTAATTTTGTTATGATAAAAATAATAATTTTAATTTGATCTCGTTCTGGAGGGAAATATGGCGATCGCAATATTCCAACCCCTCAAGTCAGTAATAAATATTGATGTCCAGGGTCGGACAAGTGCGGGGGATGTAAAAGGGTTGAGGTAATTATTGCGATCAAACCTTCGCTCTTTGTGCCGATTCGGGAAATTATGTGAATCTTCCTCCTCACTCCATCCACAAAACGAACGCGTTCGTTTCCTAACGTAAGACAAGGAGAGGAACACCACCCCCTTCCACTTACCACCCCACACACCCCCGGAGCAAAAGTAAAAGCGAAAGCATCAAGTGCGCTGGGGACGTGGGGTGGGAAAGAGAAAGAGCGTCGAGGGTTTATTTTATCTCCGAGTGTGTCTATATCTATATATACGTGTACAATATTATTGATTAGGGTGAAGCTCGACGTTCATCTTTTATATGCCCTCTCTGAGGGACGGTTACCCCTACCAACGCGTCTTGCCCCTTAAAAAGCGGTAGCTAACCCTTCCTGAATTTTGCGACCCTCCCATGGAGTTTTGTTCATGGATTTGATTCGTTTTGTTTTTGAACGTTTTTTTATGGATTACCTGCTCAAATTTGTTATACTCTTCAAAACGAAAGCTTTTTAGTATATTTTCTTTATTAAGTTTTTTACTACGTTTTTTACTGTTTTTTATATAGTTTATACTCGTAAAATGATCATGAATACACAGTAATACGGAAAAATGTAAACAAAATATCAGAACAGGAAAATATGAAAATATACAGATATAAAAATATGAAATGTGAAAAATAAAAATATGAAAATACGAAAGTATGAAAACATGAAAAATAAAAATATGAAAAATAAAATTATGAAAACAGGAAAATATAAAAGTATGAAAACATGAAAATATACAAAAAAATACAAAAATAAAAACAAACATATTAAGCAGAAAAATACCTATAGTAATATGATGAAATATTTGTAGAGTGAATTCTAAAACGTGGATTTTTACTCTCAGAATGCCAGGGCATGCAGATGAGCAAAAATACCCAACGTTCACTCACAGATAAAAAAAAATGGAAAAGCCACAATCAACCCTAAAAATCCGACTGCCCACCCTGAAGAGAAAGAAACTGCCCCCATTCGGAAGGGGGAGAATATCGCAAATACTATCGAACATTCAATAAATCTACCCCATCCAGCACGTCCAACCCTTTTGCGGGGCGCGCACACGAGCCACCCTTATTTCGCAAGCAAAAAATGAACTCGAAAAAGTAAAAGGGGTGAAATTAGTCATAGGTTATCGCTCGTCTGTGTATGGAGAGTGGCCGAGCTTGCCTTTCCACCCCCGCCCACTTTTCCACCCGTCACTCTCTTCTATCGTTCGCTCTCTTTTATGCCTTGATATCTTCTGTTGCTTGCTCTCTTTTATTGCCTGTTCTCTGCTATTGCTTGCTCTCTTCTACCCTTTGGTTTTTTTCATCCCTTACACTCTTCCAACGCTTAGGATTTTTCATTCTTCTATTTTTATGTCTTTCATAATCTTCAGAACGAAGTTTTCAAAAGAGAAAATTGTTTTCGTCATGCTACAAGTTTTCTTTTTAGTTTAACAAATATCATGACTTCTATTGAAAATCAATTCTTGATCAAAGATCACAAATTAAGTGGAAATCATCCCCTATAATGAAATCGGATTGCAATTTAAAAATATGAATACAAAAAGAACTTTTAAAATTTCGTTTTGAAGAGTATAATAACGTAAATTATTCTCCATATTTTAATTGTTTACATAAAATGTAAGAGAATGTAGTTTTTTAATTCCGGAAAAAACACCGAGGGAATATACGCCCTCATTCGAATCAAGTGCCCTTCCAATTGCTTCGACAACGTACGTAAAAACAGGGGTTGAAAGTTAGCATTAGCGGGAGGGGTCGCTTCGAAGGGCTAAACGCAGAAAGGGTTAAAATCGCCCCCCAGGAAAAAAAAGTGGACGCAGAGTACACTATCTGAAATATTAAAATGGTCGGTGGACGTATGAGAAAATTTTAAAAGCAAGTAGGTAGGTGGATTTAGAGCCAACATTGGCCCCCCTTCACCCTTTTTCCATACACTTATGCACACCCCTTCGGGCAAACGCTCTTTCGCATATATTTCCGTGGACAGAGCTCCATTTCATTCCCGGAATGTTAGAAAAATTGCTTTCGGTGAAGGAATTTCACTTTCGCAATCTTTTTACTCTGGTGGCATTGTTCTGTTCTATTTTAAAGTTTTCAAAACGAGGTTTTTAAAAAATGCGTGTTTTTGTTCTATATAAGTGAAATTTACAGTGTATTTGATGGCGGTTTAAACTTTGAAGTTTAAATGATTCGAAATAAATAAAAGTAACATTCAAATTTGTAACGAGAAATGTAGGTGGGGTGCTTCTATTTCGGTTGCCGCAAAATAATTGAGTGTTTGTGATGTAATGTAATGAGTAAGGATGTATAAAGTGATGTTAAATTACAAACTAGATGAAAAATCAACAATTGACGAAGAACAAAACAGAATGAAAATGGACGAAGATGAAGTGAAAATGGACGTGAAAAACGAGAGCTGAAAAAGGCGAGACACTTGAAGGAGAAAAGGGAGACAACCGTCCTCGTCCGACCGCACCACCAAACTTTGCGAGTTTCATTCACCACCCTGGAAAGTGCTGCCATCGTCGCCCTCGCGGCGAAAGCCTGAACTACCCCATAACTAGGGGTAACTTCGTGGCGTTCGTGTCGCCGCGTTCGGAATGGAACAACACGTGCTCTCTGCTTTCCGCTTTTGTTTTCCACGCTTTTCAGCCATTCGAGGGTGCTCTTTTTTGCATGCACAGCGAAACTTTGGAGGAATTTGTGAAGGAAGCAGGAAAATTTCCTCGACAACGGGAAACTTTTGAGTGAGGTAATGCAGGGAGAAGTGCATGCAATTACACACAAATTTTCGAGACTGGGTACCTACTGGAAATTTTCGAAACCACCGTAAATTTTTGAAACTGGCAAAAATTTTCGAAACTAGCACAAATTTTGAAATTATTATAAATTTTACATATTACTACGAATTTTTAGAGTCGAAAGCAATTTTTAAAAACTAACACGAATTTTCAAAGTTTTTAAAGTTAGAAAACGCAGTTTGCTGTATTTTTGTTTAGAAAAGGTCTGTGTTACAAGGATCGTGCGATTGTCATGAGAAGAAACGCAGTGGAAAATTTAACAGAAATAATGGCGTTTGCATCGCGACAACCAGGCAAGATGATTAAGGTCCCCCTTAATGGGTGCAGTGCACGTACCGAAAGTGAGCGACCATTATGGGCAGGCCAGTGCAAGGGGTGCACTAAAAACGGCTAGGCGACGAATCCAGACGGTCAGATTAATAGATTACGGACAGATAAAGGCCGATAAAATAGGCCGGTTTGCCGATAAACCGGAGAATTATGACGTGCATAAAAATTCTGGCGTTTCACCGTTTAACGTCCGTGCGCGCCGTTTACGGCCATTTTTTTCTCCCCACCTTGGGGGAATCTAAAACTTATTTACGGTTAATATAATCAATATTAGCGCTTGTAAATAATGCGTCTACCTGTCCTCACGTTTTAAGTGTCCTCCGCGCCCGTAAAGTCGCCTTCGGAACGGCGTAAAAGATTTCACGACGGACGGGCGTCTGGTTTATTGGAGTCAATTTTGGTCCTTCGAGCCAGTTGTTTTCCCGCGCGCGGGAAGCGGTGTTGATGCGTTTTCCCGAGTTTTTGCGGGTGATGGCCCAACATTTTACCTAACCGGTAGAACTCCCAACATATCACCTAACCGGTAGTACTCCCAACATATCACCTAACCGGTAGAACTCCCAACATTTGACATAACCGGTAGAATTCCCAACATTTTACCTAACCAGTAGAACTTCCAGCATTGTTTTTTAAATAAACAAACTCCGCAACATTTAACCTAACCAGTCAGAGGTGAGGGGTTGAATAAGAAATTTCGTTTTGTGCTGAATAGATAGAGGATGCGTTTTGGTCCTTCGAGCCTCATCTCGGTTATTAGCGGGCTATTGTTTATTCGTTCGATGAAGGGGTCCCACGTTTAAGGGGCCATCAAGGGGGCTTTTAAGGACCGTGGCTTCGAAAAGGCGTAAAGTGGATTTTTATTATTTTTCGGGCCCCGGGTTTTATTGTGTCGTCTTTTTTGTTTTCGGGCGGTCATTATTTGTTTATTGTGACGTTTATTGGCGGGTTTATTCCGTTGTTGGTGTTTGGTTATTGTTGCTGGAGGACTTTTAGAGAGTCCTCGCGCCAGACATTCCAAATGAGATATGAATATGACATGGTTGCAAAATTTTAGGTTAAGTTAGTGTACAAAACTGGCGATAGAGCGGAGGTATTTTCGAGTTAGAGGATAAGGAATCAATTACGGACCGGGCGTGCTAAAAACGTCACCGAAACGCGAGTCGAGATATTTTGACTGTTGCCTGAGATTTTTCCGTTGCGAACAGAAAGTTCGCGAGCTCAAGCGAGATAAAATTCACTCGCGCTCCGAATTCCTGCAAACATACCCGTGTTAGACTTATGGCGCGCGGGTATGCCTGGGAAACGTTTGTTCAATGTGAAAATTACAAGGGGCACGTTTATGACAAATTGGCTTTCTATTGTTTTCGTGGCGGCTCCTTGATTGATGTATGGAGGTTTGCATACTCGTAGCAGGAGATACATGTAAATGAGCGATTATTTCCAAGTGTCGCGAATTTTTCGATCTGCTTCGTCCTTCAAGTGTCCTGTAAATCCTCGGTCCGAAATGCGCGTGTAGCGAGCGTTTGTTTATCGCCGAAAGTGCAAAACTCCGAGTTAGGGAAATTCTTCGCGTTATCGCGTATCGCTCGGACTGAGGCGGATTGCGTTTTGGTCCTTCGAGCCCGAAGTTTTAGTGGGGCTTTTATTATATTAATACATAAAATACAAAGGATTATTATTATTAACTCTTATAGACTTTTATTTTAGGTGGATGGGCCTTATTCCCAAAATTCAAAAAGGGGTTGTTATGATCTTTAAAAAATGTTGAATTGCCTTTGATTTTTTCAAGTAACTTTATTCATTAACTATAAGCAGTATAGTATAACTGGTAGTGAGTTCGGATGTTCAATAGAATATTTCGAGGGATTCTCTCGGTGTCGCCATAGGACACGGGAATTTACGCTTTCGCTGATGATGATGATAATGTGACACCTGTGAGAATCGTTGAATCATTTGTTTTGACACGCCGGCCAACTGCGATGGCGCAATTTTCCGGGATCCTCTTCAAGAAAATTTCGATTTGTTTTGGTTCGCCCGCGACAAGCGGGTGTATTTTAGTGCGGGGGATTTACGATTTGGCAGAGTGGAGTGGCTTCCGAAAAGTTTTTCCTTGCAATTTTCCGAATTCGCTGTCCCCTCGGAAATTTATTTCGAACTTATTTTCGAAGACTATTTTTATTTTTTTTTGTGTTTGCGTTTGCTTTTGATTCTGCATCCAATCAAATTCCTCAGTTTTGGTAAAAATTTCATTTTACTTTTTAAAACGAAACTTTTAAAGACATCGTACTTTTTCCTCCAACGTAGCGAATTTGTTCTACCTCCAGTTTTGGTCATTCAGTCTAAGTACAGCAACTCAGTTGCCTTCACTTTGCACACTTTCATTTTCTTTGATTTCACCAGGAAATTTTTCATTTTCAGTATTCCACATTTTCCCTAATATTATCTTCAATTTTCCACTTGATATTTTTTTATTGTAAAGTAATTAAATTTTTTCAAGTATTTTTGTGTAAACTTGATTTTTTTCGTATAGTTCGATGTTTCGAAATTTCTTCAGTCTCAATGTCCTCGATATTCTGTGATACATATAATAATTTCAACCACCCCGTACAATTTTAACGTATAAAAACTGAGATTTAGGTCTGTCTCACGCAGACTTCTAAAGTCCCACTCAGGTAATTTCAAACCCTATGACCAGCATCGAAGTTTATTAGAAGGTCAAGCTTAAATTTCACTTGTCTCTCATTTCCGTGTTTTCCAAAAAAAAACTGGGCTCATACCTGTTGCCAAAACTGCGCCAGCAAGTAGATCCTCTCCTTCTTGAAGAGCCAGTCCATGGATTGCATAGCCTGCAGGTCCATATCCGCCGGTGCGGGCATGGAAGCTGTCGCAGTGGGCTGCATGCGGGTGATCTGCTCCTCCACCAAACCCGCCTGCGGTGTCTTCGCTAGGTACGCCGTTTTGGACGGTTTTTCGTTTCTACCTCTTCAGCGAAAACATCACCAACAGGACTCGAAGCACTTCGAATTCACAGACCTCTCACGAAAAAGACGTGTCTCGCAGCCACATCTCACGCGCACTCTGTCAATTGGGCCCGAAAAATCTTTGCGGTATTTTGGTTCTTCGAGTCGTCTTCGGACTTAGTGGTCCTTCGAGCCAACTTTGGACTTAGTGGTCCTTCGAGCCAACTTTGGATTTAGTGGTCCTTCGAGCCAACTTTGGACTTAGTGGTCCTTCGAGCCGACTTGGGACTTAGTGATCCTTCGAGCCGACTTAGGACTCGAACTGTCTTCGGACTTGGTGATCTTTCGAACTGACTTCGAATTTAGTGGTCCTTCGAATAGACTTCGGACTTAGTGGTCCTTCGAGCCTACTAAAAGTTTCCTGGGACGTCTTAGAACTTAATGGTCCTTAGAGCCAATTTTGACGTGTTATGTTAACTTTGGACTTGAAGATCTTCACATCCAACTTCTTGCCCACTCTGAGCCAAGTAGCCTTCAGAGCCCACACTGGACTTGTAAGATTCAAAATTTTTAAAAGATTAAAAAATTGCGATCCTCGAATCCACTAAATGCGTTGACCCTTCCAGCTGAGTATTGGTCCTTCGAGCCAACACCTAGGAAAGTTTTGGTCCTTCGAGCCAACACCGTGTAGTCCGCCGACCGAAAATTAAATTTTTCCGATCCTCAGAGCCCAGAAATATTCGTCGATCAAAGTTGAACTTCGAAAAATGTTTGGTGCTGTTTCAACAAGACCTCCACAAATCCACTCCGTTCGTTTCAGTCACTAAATTATTTCTGCCGTATCACTTTTCCGTTCTTCGCGTCACTGGAATTTAGCACAGGACAATTATGATTTTCGCCGTCCGCACTTCACCAACTTCCCTCGAGTTCCTGGTCCTTGGAAACTTTTTCCGCCCTCTCCGCGAATCGCCACCGAGAACGAGGACGGACCCCCGACAGCAGGAGAAAAACTCTTCAGCAACCGCCGTCCGCAGCCTCCAACCCGACTGTCAAACTCCCAAGTCCGACTGTTGGGATGCCACTTGTTTGTGTGTTCGAGCGCCAAGCGCCAGGACCTTCGGCTCTCTCTCGGCGTGTGTTTACGGCGGGAGTAGCATCCCTATACTGAGTCATAGCAAGATATTGCATTATTGCATCCAGTAGGCCGCTTCCCCGTCCTACTCCCACCATTCCGTCTCGCTCTTCGTACGCTCCGCCCATCCGGTTGGTAGCAGTCGCCCTCTGCCGCCCGAACCGGCAACTACGACCCTAGCGCGGTCCTCCTCCATCCCGCACGATCAAACGCAGCAGTCCTTCTCCGACGCGTGCGGCTCGAAGGACCAATACCGCCGTCGCACGGAAAGACTGAAAATTTCTTTTTCACTTTACAATCGAAGTATGGTCTATGCGCGCAATTCTTACCGCCGACCCCCTCCACTAACTACCCTTTTGGCTGTTTTTCTTGACTGATGTTGAGGGATGAGGCGCAGCGCGCATGTACAACCCCTAAATTCTTACGCTATGCCGGAGAGAGTGGTGTCACTGCTGTGCGGGCGGTCGGAGGCGCCTGGCCTCCAGGAGGCAGGAGGATCTGCCCACAGGATCAGGGCTCCCTTGCTCCTGCACCCTTACAATTATTCCTGCTCTATTTCCCTCATTCCCCTATTTCTATTTCTTATATATTCGCCTATCCCTATTCCCTATTCTTCGCGTGCAATCCGTTTCGCTTTGTGTTTTTTCGATCGGATCGGTTCCAATTGGAACGGAAATTGTTATCGTCGTTTGTTTTCCCGCCTAAACCCGAGCCAAATTTACGTTCTGTATCAAAAATTACGTCCTCCAGCAAAAATTACGTACTTTAATATAGATTACATTTTCCGCACACAATTGCGTTTTTGGCCACATTGCGTTCCATAAGAAATTTACATTTTCCACTGTAATTTCTGTGAAAAAAATACTTTTCTATCTATAAATTTCGTTTTCTTCCAGAAATTCCGTTTCCTTAAAAAATACTATTGCTTTTAAATAATATTGGCAAAAATGTACTGAGACCTGGTAAAAAATTAGGTTAGGTTAGGTTAGCTTAAGTTAGCGTAGGTTCTGTATCTGAGTGATATTCATACACACACAAACATTATTCCATTTATTTGTTACAGCTACAGAACGTAACATGACAAGCCTTTATGCTCTCGTTTCCGTACTAATTCAAATAAACATTTTCCATGATTGAGGTGAAAATGCTATGAGTGTTGCGGAATAAAGTAAGTATTATTCATTTATTCCCTACTCGTTACTACTACGTTATCTGTCGCACTACTAGAATTTTCGTCAAGCTTTGAAATCTAAACGTACAAAATTAAAATCGTTATGAGCATTTTCAGTGGAATATTTCTATTTGCAACGAATTTTTTGGAAGTTGACATTCGAATTTGTAAGTCGTTTCAAAATTTACTTTAAATTTAATCACGTGAATTTCTATTAGAATATGGTGACAGCATGTGAATTAATATCCCGGCGCCTCCACCAGATGTCAAGGAAATTTCGCCTATACAGATAGGTATCCGTTACGTCACGGGTGCTCAAACAGTCGATCGCGATCGACTGATTTATCACATTATTATTATTATCACATATTACTTTTTTGCGAATTTTAACATTTCACTGTTGTGATCATTGTAACTAATTGTTGCCTTTTTCCTTGTTCTCATGACAACAGAGAATTTTTGTTGTAGTCACTAGCTGGATGTTTATTTTCTAGGGGGCGTTTACTCCATTTTTATGCCTTTTGGGACTTTTTTCTATGGATATGCTATAGGAAAAAGTTGTTTATTTTGCCGAATTCTATCATTTGGTTGGATTTTTCCGATGTATTTAGGTATGTATTTCTGGCAATTTAGGTTTATTTTGTACCAAAATTTTTAATTGTTATATTAGTTTCTGCATTATTTTGAATCGTGAATACTTTGTTATTTTTTGTAGACCAATAAACATTAAATAAATAGGAACATTAAAAAAAATGTTTTATTTAATAATTTTCCGAAAAATTAAATAAAACCGGTTTTAAGACAGGAAATAAGTTCGACGCATCAACTTAATAACAGTTTTACGACTCCATACAAGCTCAACGCATTCAACTTAATAGTCAAGTGAAGAAGCTCGAGGCATCCGACTTAACAACCGTTTTAAGACTAGTCACTTGGTAATGACTAGTCACAAGTCACTCATAAGTGACTAGTCCCTCATTTATGTCTAGTCACTCATTATCGACTAGTCACGTCGCAAATTACTAACCATCCACCAGTGACTAGTCACTACTTCGCGGCCGCGACATCTAACCCCAAATCACAACCTAAGCAATTGCTCGCGATTAATATTCAAATTCGCCCCTCGCCAATGTTCGAGCCGAGGTGATCGCTTTCCATGGCTGGCGCATGGGATAATCGTAGAAGGGTTGCACCGCACCGGCCCGGCGAAAAACTGGAGCATAGGTAGCCGAAGACAGGTTTCCATTTGCATACGGCGCATATTTCAATGCCAGTAACAATGGCAATTTGTGTGGGGCTGCAGTCTGATACTTGGGAATGGATTTCCCTTTGATTAGTCTTGCAGGAGGGATGGCTCGAGGATTTTGATGAAGATCGACCGTTGGATTGCGCTGATGAACTTTCCCATGCCCTCGAGCCCTCGGGCCCTCGGTCTTCGTTTCGCTAAGCGAAATTGATGTTTTCCGATCTTCGTTTTTCTCTGATGATTACGCGGGCACTCTTTTTATTATTTTTGCGTTTTCCAAAAAGAAGTTTTAAAAGGATGTTGTTTTTTAATGCATAAATATTGTCTTTTTGATGGGTGTATCCTGTAATGTTCATGAAAATATTCTAATACAGTGTTAATCTGGAATAGACCGAAAAAAACAAAGCAAAACTAATTTTTCCTTTGCCATTTCTCCCTAAAAAAATTTGAAAAGGGGTAAAAATTAATTAAAGATACCCTAGAAAACTGACGTCCGGTCCTGTTTTCAAAGAAAATTTTCTGTTGTCATGACATCCAGACAAAATGCAACAATTAGTTACTCTGATCACAGCAGTATTGTTTCCACATTAGGTATGTGTGTTGCAGGGCCGGTTCGTTAAAATAAGGGAAAAATATAAGCATTTTTTCCATTGTGTTAACGAGAAAGGAAACGATCACGATCACGATCGTGATCATGATTACGATAACGACAATATTCTTATACCCCAATCTAGCTAAAGCAGGATCCTAAGTTAGTCAAGAATTGTTAGGGTAACAAAATTTCTAATGAAGACTAAATTTCATGAAAACGGAAAGGGCAGCCACAAAGGCGCCGGCGAATTGGAACACTCGTTACCTCAGCCATTCATCCGTGAAGCACCTCAACAAAAATTACTGCAATTAAACAACATAGTCAACCCCTCGGTGTAAATTATTATTCAAATGGCCAGAGGCGACCCTCTCGTCCGAGCAGCCGCACGCAGTGTACGTAAACGGAAGGAACAGTTGGACTCAAGGAGCAGCCACTTAAACTGTCTTTAACCGAAAACTGTCGATGTTCCCGGACAGGAAACGTCGACGTTCGCTGATCAATAACGATTGAACAGGTGTACGGATCGAAACGTTAGAATGCCGAAGACAGGGAAGCCGGCGGCCGAACACACTCGGCCTGCTATAAATAAGGGCCTGGGGGACAGAAATAGAAACTCATTTGGAGACGCAGACAGCTTGATCGAAGCGGATAGATACATTTTTCAATAGAAGGTAGATGTGTAAATCGTGCTCGTGAAATGGATTTCTGGGACTATTTCTGTAGCGCCGTGGATGCCTGAGCTTTTTAAGTAGGTGGCTGTCTTATTGGAGTTGGATGAGGTTCGTGGGGGATTCTAAATTGAGGATTCCGAACGGAATAGATTTGGAATTTCAAACGGAAGGAATTGAGGAAATTAAAAATTCCAAATACATAATACGTTCCTGTGTATATGTTACGGCGTAGGATTGATGGCAAACCGTTATTCCCTGTAACCCCTGAAAATTCAAGTCAATGGATGTAACATGTCAACATTTCACCCAATGCCTACTTTAAAGGGGACATCTAGGCTTTCTCTGTAATGACGAGTTACAACCAACAGTTGACGGATTGTTCTTATCAAAATAAATGAATGCAAGATTAAGAGGATGGAAGGCTTTAAATCAAAATTCGTCGAGTTCGGTCGTAAATAAAGTCCATTGAAAATTCCCAATCCCCGACCTAAACCATCCCCAAATCTCCTAAGCCTTCGTGAGTATATCCCATGAGAAAAAAAGTCCCAGATCAAACAACGCACCGCACTTATACAAACATTAGCATACCTCAGAATCGATAATAAAATCTATAATAACCCCCTAAAATGTGTATTCAAGTGGCGGACCCATCCGCATCCTTTCGCCCGACAAAAACTGTGTCACTCGAAAAGGTCCCACATTCTTAGGCAAATACGTCCCATTTGAATTCAGTTCAAACACAGGGCGTCTCCGGTAAAGTTGAACTACACTCGAAGCCTCCAGCACGACGTTCGGGCTGGGGGTAGCTCGACTTTACGTGCACGCAACCCCCAAGGATGCACCCCTGATTCTAGGTCAACCCTTCTGTTTGGTTTGCACCCTTGCAGTGAAAGTATTATGGGCCGATACCTCCGCATACCTGGCCCTTTGTGTGCGAGAACTAAAAGGGCCCATTAGCCTATTCTTTCTCGGATCGGTTGTGTTACACTTTTCATCATTTTTTCGGCGTGAAGGATGACGCATCAATCACGTCAGAAACACGCCTGGCGGGCCAGATGAGTTGCAAGAGCGATGAGGCCGAGTTCGGGATGAGAGGCCCTCTGGGCGGCTGTGACGTATCGGAAGTAATCAATAAAAATTATTTCTGAATTTTGAACACTTTGAAACGCGAATTATCCTTCGGACTTGAAGTCATCAGATTTGCATTAGGTTGCGTTTGTAGGGCGGTGCTGCAAGTATCCATTAGGAATGGTTCATGTCGATCATTGTGATGTGGACGGTTTTGCTTACAACGACATTGAGACTGAAGTTCATAATTACATTTTTGGTTTGGTTACACAAGGGTGGAGGGATTTGGCTACTAGGAAGAATTGAGCCAAAAGAAAGAAAAGTAACAAAAATCTTTATTCCGCCTATCGAAAAAAAACGAAAAAATTACGTGCAAGTCGCATGAAATATTTGGGAGGGGTGTAGGGGAGGGGGTAAATTAGGTAGAGAAAAGTTGTAGCAAAATATTCAAAGATTAGGTACACATAGCAAAAATATACAGCACTATTGGAGTCAAAGTATGAATGGGGTCAAAGCACAGGTAAACTCAAAGAACGCATGGCGTCGAAGGACCAATTCAAATGTCAACTGCCCATCGCAGCATGGAACTAACAACAAAGCGGTGCCGTGCAAGTGAAAACTGTCCGCAAATATATAACAATCAGAACTTCACACGTTTGAAAGCATCAGTTGTGGCCACAATCGTTAACAGCTACAGAGAACAAGCCGGCACCGAGCGTCGTCCTCCCATCGCACCCTCTCACTTTTTCATCCCCTAGAACCAGCGATCTAGAGCGAGAGCGTCGCGGTAACTTGGAGGAAACGCGCCTTGCGGTAGTCCCGAGCTACTCAACATTCACATAACCACAAGTAAGTGGTCTTACCGTGGGGGGAGAGAGACGGTGCACAGGTGCACCTCTCGCTCTTACCCACGACCGTTTAAAATAACACGCTTCCTTATGTGTAATGTGTGCTTTTAGGAGCCACTTAGGGCCCGTTTAAACAGATTTCGATACGGCGAACCCGTAATTGGGAGTTTGAAACTATCGGATTCGAACTGGAGGACTCTTCGACGAAATGTCGCGTTTACCTATGTCGTCGAACGTGAGCAACTCGATACACACTGGAGCTCTTCCGTGCGATTTGATTTATCGTAGGGAAAAGCGAGCGTTGCAAAAGCCAAACAATGGAGTCAGAGATGAATCAATAACGGAGTTATGAATGGACGAAGTGGAACGATTTAAATAATTGCACTTTCTAATTAACGTGCTTGCAAAAGCCAGATCTTTAATCGGTTAGGATGTTTAGTAAGCGTTTAGAAGACTTGGGAATTGAATGGAAAACTCGCGCAGACGACAAAGGAAAAAACACGCGGAGAGAAAACAATAACAATCACGATTGTTATGCTTTCGAGCAATTGAAGAGGCTGGCTTATCTTTCGGGATTCATCTTCCCTAGGAACGATTTCTGTTTGTGTTCTTCCATTAATGGACGCATGTTCACAATTAAATAGCCCGAGTAAGCACGCGGCTAATTCATAAGAGTTTCCGAGAAACCATTGCTTATTATCATTATATTCTTCGAATGAAGTTTTAAATGAGTATATTGTATTCGCTCTGCTGTATGTATGTTAAAAATCATCATAGACCAAAAATTAATGCATATCCGCAAATGGGATGGTCACCCGATTCCAAAAATTTGTCCGTCCGCCTGTCCCAAATTTTGTCGGCGCGACAGAAGGCGAGATATCGACTTGAAATTTTTTTTGCTCATATAACTCTCAGAAAGGAAGAACTCTACTGTTTTTGGCGTATTTTGAAAAAACGGAAAGTGACATGTTAAATTGACATGTCCCAAATTTTGAAAATTTCGAGAGGCTTTATAAAGATAAAATGTGTAAATAATGATACTGATTAATTTTTGTGCTAAATAATTTTTCGTAAAATCGAAAATAACGGAGATAATTGACAAAAACCGATCATATTTTTCATGCGATGGCTGCCACATTTGTGAAGATGCCGACTTAAAATTTCCAATGTGTATTAAGGAAGAATTGGCTAGATTGTTTAAATTTTTGGTAAAGAAAAAACAGGAAGAATTGCACGACGAATTTTGCAAGATGCAGGCAAAGGGAGCCCAATCTCCATAAGAACTGATCATCCCAAGAGAAGGGTACGGTGTTTGTACCTGAGCCAACCTCTCTCGGATTCCCCCGTCATTAAGGCGAAGAATGGGCCTCCTGAATGGATCAGGGCCAGATCGAAACCAAAATCTCCTTTTTTCATGGAGCCTCAAGGACGCGGGGCCCCATTCACCTCTTTTAATATATCATCCGATATATTGAAGATCGTGTCCCTCTCCTAATTTGAATGGACTGGTAGGAACCGCGCGTATGCAAAGCGTGGGACAGGACCTAGGGGACGAATTTGCATGCGCACCTCCAGGCGGAGGCTGCTGCTGCAGCTGTGGCCCTTATTTGTTTATTTAAGAATTCAAATGATATGTAAGGATTCGGTATTTGCCGATTGAAGAAAAGGGTTTGAAATACTAGACCCATTGATGGTGCCTTGATTTATTAACGGGAGCGGCCGCGCCGTGAATACGTAATCCTTGTGAGAAGGTCCTCCGCTTCACCCGTCGTCTCCGGTCCGCCCTTCCGGCAATAAATTTTTTTATTGACGCTCCCAACGCTCCCGATTTGCGCGGGATTATTGCTTTTTTATTTACTTTGCTGCCTGAATTTTTTGATGGGAGAATCGGCGAGGCAATCGAACGTTATTGCGAGGGCACGTAAGTTAAAAACGTTGCCCCTTAATTTTTGCTGCGCCTCTCGATTAAAAAGCTGGTACTGAAAAACTCGTTGCGTTGCCGGTGAAGCCTAACAGCATCTGTTGCCAGAATTTTCGCGCACTCACATTGAAATGATATCAATTTGCAGTGGCGATCGTAAAATTCCGACAATCCACAAATTCGCGGAATAAACTAAATGAACTGGCGATGGTGCGTGGCGCGGTCGACTTCGTCAAGCTGTGTTCGCCTTTTTGTTGACGTTTCTTGTATACGCGTTTTTTTTCGCTTTAGCCCGTGTTCCAGAGCCGGACAACGGATTTTAAGTGATTCTTCAATCCACTCCCACGCCTTTTAGGTCGTGTTTAGGAGAAAATTGTACAGGAATAAGTTGTCTATTGTAATAAGTTCTATTTAGGGTATAAATTTCTCAAATTATTTCTGAAACACCTACAGTACTTCAACAAAATTAAACAAAAATATTAATTGCGCATAACTTTAATCACCTACGTACTGTCCTAGGACAAGAAGTATTTTTCCAAACAGGTTGCTTAATTGCCTAAATTGAAGACAACAATTTTTCAAAACTATTTCAAAATGTATAGCAGGCACCCAAGTCGTCCATTCCGAGTAATTTCGACAAGTGACCAGAAATTTATTTTCTCACATCCCGGAATGTTTACCCAACTAAATCCCGACACATAACTCATACGCGAGAAAATCTCCCCCCAACAAATCGTCAACGGACTGAGTGCGTGACATTTAAGAAAACGCGATATTTCCAGTAATGTCATTCCCCGAACGTGTATGCGCGAATATGCGGACGTGTAACGAGCAGCCAGGACGTACCCGTTGAAATGTGGGACGTAAGCTGGCCAATCAATTATTTCGTTTTGCGGCGTTAGTACTTCGTTTTGCGGCGTAACTCGCACGTAAACCTGTCCTGACGCGAAAAGGCCTGCAAGACATCGCCCATTGGGCAATTATCGGGTAATAAGCGTCCCCGGTTTTAGGCCCGAAACAATGTCGCATCTACTGCGCCGGCATGGGGCGACAGTATTAGTTATGTAAAACAGATAATTATTGGAATGGAAAGCCGGGGGTTTATCTTGATTAATATCGAGTGTTAATGGCCGACAGTTGTCCAATTTTTAACATTCGGAGATCGACGTCGCAGATAATCTAACGTACTATCTAGAATGCCCTGCTGGTTGGGTCGGTCTTACGGAACGGCTCATGTTCGACTGGCCATATAGGACAGTGGTTATCAGGGTGTCCCTTTAATAATTGAAAATAAAATCCGTGGAAACACGACTATTGGATGCCGAACTTTTCCTGTTATACATAGTCCCTAGGGAATGCAAGCGAATGTATTCTAGGCACTTCAAGGGACAGTAAAGTGATTTCTATTGATTCTGTGGAAAGATTTATAATCATATGGGACATATGGGAAATTTTCAAAAATATTCGAAATATCCCAATATTATGAATTTCCTCCTTAATGACTTCTACTTTTAGTCCGTATATCATGTATAAGTGCTTAATTTTTTTCGGCATATTTCAGATACCTTTTGCTATATATCTGAGTACCTCGTACATTAAATGTCAATTGTTCTAATGGTAATGTCATTTTCTGATAAGCAAAATTTTTTATAAATAACTTTTTTCATTTACTCATTTACTTCAGGTTATACAGGGTGTTTTTTTTATCCGGGGCCACTTAAATAATGTCTTTATTTTAGGAGATACAGAAAACATTATCGAGGAAAAGTTGTAGAGGAAGAGGAGGAGTACATTTTGATCTCACCAGTTTTTATACAGGGTGTTAAATAAAGATTATAGGACTCATATTGTAATTTTTTAATTGAATGCATATGATTTTATAATTGAATTGAATAGATCTTCGAAAAATAATGGGACTTCATTGAAACATCTAGGTGCCTAACAACAAGAGTTGACAAGATATTTATTGTTGAATATAGGAATTTACAATTCATGGACAGTATGTTAATGCCATTATTAGACAAAATAGAGGAACAATTGTTCAAGGGAAAGTTGTAGATGGAGGAGAGGGGTTTCTCTTAAACATGTTATATTTTATACAGAGTGTTCAATGAAGTATGCGCATACCGAAATTAGAATTTTTTTATTGCAACTTCTATTATTTTATTCATGATTTAAGTACTAAATTGAATCATAAAAACATTTTATTAAGAAGCCTTTCACCTCACACACAATAATTATCGAAATATTGAAAAAAATTAAATATTGATATGAACATTTTTTAAAGAAAACCCTGTATGAAATCTGGTATTTTTAAAAGATACTACTCCCTCTCACCTACAACTTTCCCATGATCAATATTTTTCTATTTCTCATAATAACGCAGCAGCATGGTCGTCTTTAGTTTCAAAAGCCTAAATTCAACAGTGAATATCTTCTCTACTATTGAAGTTAGCTATGTAGATATCCCAATAAACTCTCATTATTTTTCGATTATCTAACCATTTCCACCATGAAATCATATGCATTCCATTTAAAGAATTATAAGTTTGGTCTGTACATTGTTAATCGAACACCCTGTATAAAATCTCACATGATCAAAAGATGCTCCACTTCGACATCCACAACTTTACTCTTAAAACATTTTTGCTATCTCCTCATATAAATGCGTTATTCAAGTGGCCCTTAGAAAAAAAAGCACCATGTATAAAACAATATTTTAAAAAAATATCAACTTCAAACCCTGTATTTCTGAAATGATGGATTTTTCAATATAAGTTTATTAATAAAACTCATATTATTTTCACTTCATCTATCGATTCTTACAGTAAGTGAGGTTAAATCTGGACCAATCTGTATAACTTGTTACGATTTCTACATGGTACAATATTCGGTTAAAATAAAATTATGTATTCATTTCCCCCGGAATCATTTTGTAACAAAATCAACCAAAACCATCAATAGCACTCAACATTATTACGCCATTAATAGAAGGATATCCCCCTATGAAGAAAATTCCATCAAATCAGTGCATAAAATCGAACACACCCGATGACCTTGGCTCGTCGTCGCGATTAGCAAATCAAAATCTCTATGCAGACTTCATGAAATCACCATCTATGAGAGAATCAATTAAATAGACATTAAGCTCTTTTATCGCCGTTTGGCTATGCAGAAGAAAAAAAAACGGAAAACGCGAAAATGACAGGTTACCCCGAAATGAGCCAGCCGTGGACTCGGTCATGGGTGATTGTAATTGAATAAGTCCGTTGGTAAATAAGGGGTGCAGGTAAGCTCGCATGCACTGGCCTTTCTCTGTATTATATTAATTATTTGGGGCGGTTTCGTTCGGGCCGTACCAAATTGGCTCTTAGTTTTCGGGGCGACCCGTATTGTACGCGCTGTGGTCCGCATTGGACGTATTTGTCGAGTAAACATAAGGAATTCGTTGTTGCGTCTACTGGAGTTAGGTACATAATTAGGTATGCGAGGGAGAAGCAGATTTTTGGGGGTTGAACCGCTGAAAAATCTCCTCGGCCGTATAACCAATGTGTACGAAATGTTTCAAGAAGTGTTTATTTCTGATTTGAAATGTATTCATTTGAAACATATAATGTTGCGAACTGCTAAAATTAAAATTTCTTGGACGTGTGCAGAGTTATTGGCGTACTTCTTTACTGTCTTATAACGGCGATTGAGTTTCTTTACTGTTCTAAAATTATTAAATTGAATGCGTTAAGCTTCTTTACTGTCTCAGAACAGCTATTAAGTTGGATGCTTCGAGCTTCTTTATAGTCTTAATGCTGCTATTAAGTTGGATGTGTTTGTACTGTATTAGACCAACGTTGTACGCATCGAGTTTCTTTACTATCTTAAAACGGCTATTAAGTTGGATGCCTTAAAACCCTTTGTTGCGTGAAGATAATTAAAATAAACAAAATCGATATATTTTCCCAATTTCTTTTGAAATTCATTAAAATTAAATTTTTATTAAATTTCAGCAATATTTTCATGTAAAGAAATATGTGGTACTTTCAAGTACTGTCAGGCAATTTAACAGTTAAATCGGGCAATAAGTGAACTATAGTCATGCATTTATTTTTAATTATAGAACAGATATATTACCTATTTATTAACAATATTATTTTATAAATTTACATCATGGTATTCTGCCATACAATTTTTCTTTTCGTTAGAGAAATGTCAAGTATTACTTGAATGTAGGTTTATATTCACTTAGTCTTACCGACAGCAAAAAAAATAATTTTGTGACAACTTTAATGTACTAACAGGTGTTTAGGTCTGTTTCACGTCTCTTCATAATTTAAATAGTGGTATAAAATCGCTGCGATTTTGTATAAAAATAAATCAAATATGTACTTTTCAAAACATACTTAGGAAAAAGTTACTCTTATTTATGTCACAAAAAATACTGTAACAAGACACATTATTGAAAGATTATTTTCATTATTATTTGTACGATTTCGAAGATGAAAAAACTCGGTTCTTACGGAAGATGCAGCAGAAACAGGAACGAGCAGTAATCTGATTTAATTCTATGAAGTAAAAAAGATAAAGCAAAAAAACTGGAAAAAAATTAAAAAGCCTAACGAAAAATTTTCACTCAACACCAATTAGCGAATTTTAGCAGAACAGTACCTAGGTACCTAACTGCTGTAGTATCCAGTGCAATGAAAACCAAATTTTTCAATCATCCAACTGTTACAATTCAAGCTTGAACTTTCTCAGGAGGTTACGAATAATTTTTCTAAGGGCTCATACGGGACCCCTTCGTAGCCGATCTTCATCAAAACTGATCTTATGCAAAACTAATCAATTCCCGTGTATCAGAATGGAGCCCGAGTTAAATTGCTATTGTTGCTGGCATAGAAATATGCACCATATGCAAATGCAAACCTGTCTAGCGTTACCTATGCTCCAGTTTTTCACTTACCCACACCTTATCTACCCTCCGCAATTATTCCCAGACGAAATAATCGCGATGGTTCGATCCAATTTGAATATTGTGCGCATGAACTGGGACGATAAATTAGATGCGACTTTTCTCTTCGAAGGGCTGTTCTAATAAAGGCGAAATCATGACCGGTCGCAATTAATTCGAAGGGTATCGTTGTATGCAAATCAATCGGGAGAGCATTCCCAAGGAACCTAACGCTCTTGCATAATATTATGCACTCGAATTATGTACTCTTTTAAACTTTGTTTGCAATAGAAAAATAATGGTAAGTAGAAACATTCTTTGAAAAGAATAATTGCGAACCTGAGGCTAATGTACATTTTGAGTGGAAATGTGATTCTCGTGGGTGTAAACCTCCTGCTGCACATTCGCAGGCGAGGACCAAAAAATCTTAATTACCCTCAATTAATTCTTACACCAAGCGCATTCATTTTCCATCTTTTTACGTCCGCAATTAAAAACGCGTCTGGAGCCATAAACTTTTTCAAAAAGGCCGCCATGCAGGTATGCAACCCCACGTGAAGGGTTTTTGGGGGGGGGGGCGTAGTCGACCACATTACACGAGCTGCATGCTCCGGAGGAGCGGAGGGCAAAAAATCCAGGAGGCCGCGGTAAAGAACGTATTAAAATTCAGAAGTAGTAGGTTGCGGTTTCTGGAAAACGCAAAAACGAAAAAGGTTCAAACGGACCCTCCGACGGATGGCCGGGGAAAAAGAGAGCACACGCGGACAAACAGGGGCACATCTGAGGCCCCGGCCAGACAATGCAATTTTAATTATTTCATTAAAATAAAGAACCGAGAGGGTTGGTCGCGGACAAATGAGAGTTATGCGAGGGCTGAGGCTGGGAAAAAACTAACGCGGGGATGAAGAAGTGGGGAAACGGGTGACACAGAGGAAAAAGGACAACATAGAGAGGAAAGGAAGAAGGGCAACGCCACAAGAAGTTGATGTGTAATGTGCAACAACATCAAGGTATTTGTTTGATTTGACACTGAATTTTGATTAGGATGCGAAATATTACCAACTTTGGTCGAGTCAAAGAACGCAAATTTCCCGTAGTTATGGTGAAATGCGCCGCCAGTATGAATTGATTTAATGGGCCAGGGAGACCTTGACAGAATAATATATGGACAACAAATTTAGAAGCGCGAAAATGCACGGTCATCGGTTCGGGTATCGCAATCCATCGATGGATGGTTCCATGGTCCAAGGTTTTTGATTTTATGATTGTATTTTGAACAAGAGCAAGCGAACTGGAACATAAAATCGACAGGAAATAAAAATCGTTAAATGGAGCTAAATTACATGGAGAGGCGATTCCGATCGGAATGATTGTCCAATACATAGACCAGCAAGGTCAACAGTCGCAGAAAAATAAGTGAACTATGCGGAAACCCGAAAATTTTATTCCACACAATCAAAATTTGACAAAGCATTTTTCAAAAACTACTGTGGGTGAACTGTCCTCCCTACACTCCTACAAAGACATTATGACACTTTTCCAACGATTGTTGGAAAAGGCGCTCTTTGACTGAAGATAGAGAATACAGTTATGAAATTAACACAATTTCCAAATACAATAGGAACATTAGCAGCAATGCTAATTCCAAACGAGTGAATTAAGAACGAGTTAATTTCTGTGTGTGCTGGACGTAATCAGATTTGAAATGTTGATTAGTGCTGTTTCATGCCACCATTGTGCCTTTTGATGGTTAGATGAATATGGGAAACCGTTCTTGGTGATATTTTTCGTCGGCTTTGTGTTTCCCAAGTTGATGGGCGAAGCGCACCTCGGCCAAGAGGTGCTACATTACGAAAACCACGTGGGAACACCGCGTCCAATGCAAATCCCCCAGTCGCACGAAAACCAGTTTGCAACCTAAACAATAATTGAAGCAGCACGATCAGATATCGCTCCTGTTTCGGTCTGGTAGAGCACCTAACCCCAATTAAAAATTCACCCTTACCCGAAGTATCGATATATTTTAATTACAATTATTATCAATTTACATTCGCCCCCCTCTCGTTCGTGGAACCAGCTGCTGAGGAAGAGCGGATAAGAAATACAGCAGGGACGACCTGAAATATCGGCGGGAGCTCCTTACCAGCTGTTCTTAGCGCCCTGCTCCGTCCCTTTCTAAGGGCTTCGCCGGCTACCTCAAGGGAGAAGGATAGGACTAGGGCACCCCGCGCCACCTAAACACAGGCTAAATTAACTATGCATAATATCGGAGCGGTTATTTCGACTGGGAACAATTAACATAGGTGCTATCGACTCGGGCGAAAGACGCGGAGGATAACCCAGGGCGTAGGTAGGCAGATACTGGTTCGGATTTGCATATGGTGCATATTTTATGAAGGGGGTGCAATGGCAAATTGCAAGGAGATGCTTGGGAGTGGTTTTTCTCTTTCATTAATTTCGCTTGTACCTTCGGGCCCATCCGGTCCCTTAATTCCCCATTGCTTTTTCCCTTCCCATCGTATCCCTCACCATGCCGTCCCATTCCTCCCCATCAAATCCAATTCCTCCCCATTCCATTCCTTGCCCCATCGATTTCAGAACAGTACATTCATTGCGAATTACAATGGCAGGAAATTAGTCGAGTAAGTAACCTATGTACTTGTTCCTAGCACGCCTGTAGAACTAGGTAGAGAAAATTGGAAACTTGCTAAATAAGCAGTTGGGATTTTTGGAAAGGTAAGTCGAAGGTGGGAGCAGTCTTGTGCCTGTTTCACGTCAGACACCTCAGGCATTTCCCATAAGAAAGGTGTTCTTATCATTGTATGTGTCCAGTGCTCTGGAATCTGCACTACTAAGACGTCCTCACCGCGGAGTACCCAGAAGAGGTGACACCAGGAGAATGATCCCAAGGATTAGGCTGTAGCTCGAACGGGGACTTGGAGATGTGGACTAAAACCGAACCAAGCCCTTAGACAGGCAAACACCAAGGACGACAAGGCAGTCGATGTATAGCGATGTGAGGATAAATCATACTACCACGTCCCTTTGTAGAAGTATAGCAGAGGTTGAAGGGTTTTAGGTTTCTGCTTTGGGCACACTCTCAAGTTCCATCCTCTTGAGCTCTAGCAGATTACCCAAGACAGACCCAGTCCAGCCTCATTCCAGGGTCATTGAAACTTTACTTAGTGTAGTCTCAATAGTGAAACCGGCCAGGGATTATACTACCATTGTCCAGATTAAGAGTTACCCCTGGCCAACTATGGCACCACCCACCTCCCCCCTGTACTGACTCCGTACATCTCCAGATCTGTTTCTTGACAGTCCGAGGGTAGTCCCATCACAGCTCCAGTACTGAGGCAAAAACCCCAGTATAGTCCAAGTACGGCATCAGGTTAAACGTAGACCCAGTGGCGCCTCATTTCTCCATATAGCACCCGAAGAAAATGCCGATTGCCTCCCCAGTATTCCTCCAGTATAATCCGAATTCAGCTTCAATATAACCTCAGCACAACCCCAGGTTAGACCCAGTGCAGTTGCAGTATATTCCCAGTACTATTCCAGCCAATCCCCAGTGTAGTTCTAACCCATCCCCAGATCAGCTCCAGCACATCCCTAGTTCAGTGTGCATTTCACATTAATTTCGACATCGACCGGCGTGGAGTAGTACCCCGTTAAGTAACCATTATCAGGTGGAATAACAATTATAGGGAATTAGTCCAGTAGGTATGTATTTTGGATATTATTTGGGTTCAGGTTGCATTTGAGGTGGCTGTTCCATAACCGCCTTCATTGGTCAATTACCTCGTATCCAATGATCTGTCAAATGAATCAGTTGAAATATATCCTTGGTACCTATAACCAGAGGTACAAGCAGTGGAATGTGCTGTCAGGGAAGTAACCTACCTAGTCAGTCAAAAGGACGGGAGCGTACAGAACCATCTCAACTACGGAAGTACAAATCGTGGTTTGGGTCGTCCTCATACTCTTTCTGGTAAGGGAAAGGAGCAAAGTGGGGATAGAAGGCACGGTGGCGTAGAGAAAGACGGCCAGGGAGAAGACCATGAAACGGTTGGAGGAAAGGTAACAGCAAGAGGGACTAGGTGAATGATCCAAAAGTTTGGGCCATGGGTCGAACGGGGATATGGAGATGTGGACTATTACCGCACCCAATTCCTCAGTGATCATGGATGCTTGTTGGTCAGCCCAGGCGCGAACTACGCCAGTCAGGAAAGAGGTGTATTTCTCATGCGTGGTACGTGACTGTCTCACGAGATGGGAAGAGGTGACGCCCTTAGACAAAGAAGTAGATAGGCAAAAACCAAGGACGACAAGGCAGGCGATGTGAAGATAAATCATACTACCACGTCCCGTTGTGGAAGTATAGAAGAGGTCGAAGGGTTTTAGCAGTCAACCTTGGATACACTCTCCACTGCTATCATCTTGAGCTCCAGCTGATTACCCAATACAGACTCAGTTCAGACTCATTCCAGACTCATTCAAGCTTTACTTAGTATAATCTCTGTGGTGAAGCTGGCTCGGGGCTAGCCCAGCTAGAGATTATACAGCCATAATTCAGATTAAGTGTTGTCCCTAGTCAGTTTATACTTAACACCTGTATCGTCTCTATACATCTTCAGTTTATACTGACCATACACCAGTTAGCTGAAGTACGACACCAGTTCTGTTTCTTGACAGCTCCAGAGTAGCTCCATCACAGCTACAGTACTGACCTTGAATCTAGCGCAGGTCGTAGTGGGGTTCTGAAGACTGGAGCCCTCCAATGCGAGCTTGATGCCTACGCCCGTTCGAACAATGGAATGCTTGCAAGTGAAGCTGAGACCTTTAGTTTGTAATAGACTGCAAACAGAGGGAAAAGATCGCTCTACTCCTAACCAATGGGTGAGCTAGTACAAGGCGCACCTTTTCCTCAGCGGCAAATGTTGGCTGTGAGGTCTGTACATCCCTAATTCAGCTCTATACCATCCATAGTGTAAGATCGCACTATAACCCTAGCCCAGATCCAGAATTGCCACTGTAATACATCTACGAACCTGCACCATTGAAGTCACAATACCACTTTATGATCTGTAGCGCGTTTCATAAAACTTAACTGGACAAATAACAAATTCACTAAATGAGGATTTGTAAACTTATAAAATATAAAGTTTCATAAATTAATGCGTTAATACTCACATAGCATCACAAATCCGAAGGTTAGTACTCCAAAATTGGGGAAGTTGAACAATTTAAAAAATTAGAAATACCTATAGTAAAAAATGTTGTAACAGCATCAGTTTGTAAGACGAGGAAAGATATTTTATATAATATTTGTGTAAAAAATATTTTGCATGGAGGAATTATTTATATTAATGCGACAGATAATATTTGCAACATAATGTAAAATATTTGTTATAAAATTTCGTTTCTAACGGAAAATGCTCTATGTTAAGGCTACAAAGCGACTGTAGAGAAATCTGTAGCGTTTTAGAAGTAGAAATTGATGACCATGTTAATTTAGCGAACTGCATAAAGAATACGATAAAAATACAACATAAGGAGTGTCACAATTGTGGAAGTATAGTTAATGTTGAACAACAATTGTCATATTTTCATTTAACCAGTAGACACAATATTTATAAGAGAATAACGGAATTAATAACGACTTTGGATAAAATTTCCACCAGATTGTCAATGGAATCTAATGACTATATCATTAGAGGAGTAGTGGGACATATCGGTGGAGATTCGAAAATTGGCCATTTTGTGTGTCATGGCAGACGACATAACGATAAATGGGAAGTTCATAATTTGTTGCTAAAAAATGTCATAAATAATAATAAAGTAGTTAGGATTTAAGCAAAATTATATGTATGGCTCATAAATGAATGCGCGGCAAGTAACAAATCACAAGATTATCGACAATTCCCGATAGCCAACTATTCTACAAGCGTCAAATGTACACTTAAATACCATGTGAGTGTCTGTTTTCTTTTTAACTTTTATTGAAAATTTCTAATAATATGGAAGAAATTGTTGGAGAAATATGATGGGATACAAGGAATGCTATTAGTACAGTGCACTAAAACGACGGTGGCATGTGAGGAAAAAAGTGCGCAGTGAAGAAGCCTGCCTGTGAAGATGGGCCGCACTACCGTATTGGACCAGGATAGGGCGCTCGGAGCTTCGAGCGGCTCCGGGTCCCTCGCATTATGACGATTAGAGCATAAGCAAGCGCCCATTGTATCGACGGGTATGCGTTCGGCTCGCATTGGATGATGCCAGTTCCCCGTACCTCACTACGATCTGTACCAGATTCAATGTCACTGGCCATGGTCGTTTGAGTTCACTGTATGTGGACAGTGTGTTAGCAAATTTAGAGAAGTAACATAAAAATTAAGGTGATTATATTGACCGTCATGGAAACGACTAAATAAACTGCTTAGTTATTTATGGACCAAATAAGCGATTTTATTACCTCAGTGCAAATTGACCACGATGCTAAAGTTCTAAGAAACTCTAACTAACTAAAAGAAGGAATGTTGTTTTAATTTAGGCAGTGGCCCCACCAAGTCAGCACGACTTATGCCCGGGGTCTCAGGCCAAACTTAAGCTTGAGTTCGCCTTAAATTGACAAATTTGACATATTTTCAATGTAATAAATGTCAAATACGTCACTTTAAGACAAACTTAAGCTTAAGATTGGCTCGAGAAACCGGGCATTAGTCCCCATGGTTTGGATACTTGTAGTTTAGATGACTTTTTCATAGCCGACGTCTTTGGTTAACTAACTCGGACCTACTACGAGTTGTAAAAAGGTTGTACCGAGGCCTAGATAAAAAGCATTGACAATCATGAGACCAATTCTATGATTCTACACCTACTTATAACAGAGGTCATGTTGTTGGGGTAATACTCAGGCTAAATGAGTTGTGTTGGAGCTGACTGAACTGGCAGCTGACTGAACTGGATCTCAACTCGACCCCTTAACTTTAGCCCCTATAGATTGAAACTTGAAGAAGTCCAGACCGTTTCTTCCACGTACACATACACACAGGTGACCGTGAAACGCGGGCAAGGCCCCACTGCCTGAAATAACTGCAACGCCCCATAGATATCCGCGAGTGGTCCGCAGGCAAGTGCAATTGTCGCCGGAACCCGAAATAGAAAGCAGACGCGGAGCGGCGGCGGGAAATTGTCGCGCCGCGGCGCTGTCCGCGCTGCAGGGGCGGGGGTGGGGCGAGGGGGCGCTGAAATAACAACCCTGAACAATAGACAGCAGCGGCACTTTTGAAATTTACGGTCTTAATGCAATTCTCAATTAGTGGCGTTAATAGCTCGGGAGTGCAGGGTCGCCGGAGCACTGCGAATTGTTCGGGCTCTGACGACCAGGCGTTCGGTATAGCCTTGGCGCTCTTCGGATTGGATGATTTGCGTGGAACTTGCTACGTTTTGGATTTGAGAAAACTGTGGGGACACGACTCAATCAAAAAGGGTATTAGATCTGGAGTACAGCAGTTTGGTTAGATACGGAACTTTCAGATGGAGAAGGGGATGGGTTGGAAGACCTGACTGATTAGAGGACCACATACTGGACGGGAGGATCGAAAATTCCGAACTGACTGACCAGCCCTAATGTAACCTAACTTAACCTTACTAGGTTCCAAGTACTGCGTGTAACTCTGGGCTTTATCAATGCGGTATTCGCTGATCGCAATAACATAATGATAGAAGTCATAAGAGGGCAATTCTCGCAAAATTGAAATAGATCACTCTTAAAGGGGACACTGCTGCACCGACCCAACAGAACCATGCCAGCTTCCCCATTGGTCACTCTAACATCCACCGTGTGATAAGACAGAACTGTTTGCTTATCCCAATAGGAATAAGGAGCAAGGAGCCGTAAAGCAATCGTGTCAAGTTGGCAGCAACCCTGGCTGCGTAACCCGAAGTCCCAGTGTCCCCTGAATTTAGTTTCGTTCGGCCGCGGAGTCCGCGTCACTTGGCGATTTATCGGGCCGGAGACCTGATATATTGGACCGCTCGGATGCGAACTGAACGTGAGTTATTCGCGATATTATGCGACATTTGCCCCGTCACTGTGCGCTTTCGCGCCGACCCATCCGACATTACTCACCAGCCTGCACTGCCAGTCGATTAATTGTTCTCGATACACCACGTGCGATGGGACTTTTGTGTACGCTGCCTCTGCCTCAATCTGTGTCCATCAGTTCGGGTCGACGTTCCCAAAAATCTGGTACAAGACACAATGAACTGTACAGAATGAGGTATGCTGCCAGCTCTGGACGGGGACACCGAGATCCCTCCATTGATACACCGAGGGAACATACGTATACTATGTGGAGTGCTAAAATAGTCATGCAGTGGGTGGGATCCCACCAGCACCCCAACCTAAAGTAAACCCCAATTTAACGTAAACCCCAATCTAACGTAAACCCCAATCTAACGTAAACCCCAACATAACGTAAGCCCTAACCTAACGTAAACCCCAACCTGATGTAAACCCCAACCTAACGTATACCCCAACCTAACGTAAACCCCAACCTAAAGTAAACCCCAACCTAACGTAAACTCCAACCTAAAGTAAACCCCGACGATGCGGAGATGCGGCGGGACCATCCTCAGGACGAGGGGAGTTCAACGTATCGACGGCTGCTGTAAAATGCAAATGCGACTGGGACCTCGATTTTTGAGGAGTCCGAAAGAGCGACCGGAATTGCATCCATTTAGATTTAGTCCCCCCGGGGCTTCCAGTCAAACGTCCAACCGACCAGGAAATACAGAGAAAATATGCGCAGACGACGAGTCGAGTGCAGCCTGTACGTTTTAAATTGCAATAAGTTCCCCGCTTGACCAATTCAATTTGAATGCAGTAGCGCTGAGTTATTTACATAGAAACGGGTAGCAGATATTAAATGGCCGGAACAGAAAATAAATTATTTGAGAGCAAGTCGGGCGGTGCGATTACTTCGCCCCATGCATAAAACCGAAGTGGAAATGGTTTTGGAGGCAAAGCGATAACTGATTAGGATGGAGTTTGTATGCTCGCGGTATGCTAACACAGGGTGAGTATACTAACGTAACGACCGAGGACAGCTTACTATCCTAAAAAACTATGACAGCATGCTAAACTAAAGCCAAAGGTAAGCTTGTTAACCTAACCCCAAAGGACAGCTAACCTAATGTGCTATCAGGATGCTAACCTAATCTTATAGGTAAAAGTCACCATACTAACAAATGAGGCAAAAATATGAAATGCTACCGGAGTACCTACCCAAGAATTCCAAAATATTCGTTTATTTCAATGAGGCGGGGATTCGAGGAATCCCCGAGGCAATACAGTGCACCAGCCATGTGACGTGCATAAGAATTAAAACGACAAGACGCAATCATAACTCACAGCATTAAACGACCAAAGTTCACTAGCAGATAATTCAGGCCGTCACCACTAGAAAATTTACTGCTCCCTCTCCCCCAGAACGGGAACGAACAGATACAGCGGGGAAATTTACGCGAAATTCCAAATATTTCAATTAGATCGAAAGCCATAAGGCCGGGGGGAACGCGGGGGCGCGCCCCTGTCCCGAACGGGAACTTCGGATTTCGAATTCAGAAATTGGCAATGAGCTCTAAAACAATTAAAACTAACGCGGGAAACGGGGGGATTCGGCCGAAAAAAGCGGATGATTTGTTGAGGGAGGGATCGCCAGTCTGTTTCCTCCAACCCTTCTTTCTGCTCGGCCCGAGTTAATTTCCCCGGGCCGGGCCGCCCCCTCGTGTGCCCGGAACGAGTCGCCCTTAAAGTGCAATGCCTATCTATAATTTGATTTCTGATTTATGACTTTTAATAATTAAGGATCCGTTAATTCGAGGCTGGGGGGTGTTAATCGATCTGGAGAGCGAAGGGGTTGAAGCTTCCATGCTACAAAGTTTAGGGGTTTCCGGGAGCAATCGGTCATCTGTGTACAAAATTTTCTCCACCGGTACAGATTTTCATGTGACTTCACTGAAGAGGGTCAATATCGTTCAAATCGTCCATCTCGTGCACTACCCGCCTTTCGATTTTTTAAAATTGTGCAAACTGCATTAGAATTGACCATGTGAGCAACAGGAGGTGAAGCAATCGACAGAAATTCGGTCGAATCGTGTACAGTCCATTAACTGAACTGGTCTAACGCTTGGTGTCCAAGGTAACCTCGGAGCAGGTTGCGCCCATTACCAGGAGAACAATGGCAGTCGAAAGGCCCGACTCCCACCGTAAAATCTAAACACGAAATTATTAAAAAGACTCGTCCGAAACCTTAATAAAGCACGGTTGACCGGGCTCCGATGTCGTAATTAAGTCGTTAGACATGCTAATTCCGCGGATAACTCACATCGGTTGACCTTCGAATCGTCGGTGAGTATGTGGCGACTCAGACGGAAGGGGCGGATGGGAAATGGGTGGGGATTGAAATGACACAGGGGAAATGCACACACCACGGACTTATACCTATGTAAGTCCGTGGCATAGACCATGAGGGGAGTATATAGTGCAGAGGGGGGACCTGGTGGGGGGGATTTACATAAGCATCGTGGATTTGACCACTGCAGGGCTGAGGTTCGACAACCTTTAGTGAAAAAGTTTGTTCTGTGTAGAGAATGAAGTTCTGCCAGTGGGGTTCGAATTTGTATAGAGGGTTTGACGATTAGTGGATAGGGTTTGTCGTCTAATGAAGAATACTTGTCGATTAGTGAAGAGGATTTGAGGAATAGCACAAGGGGTTTCATGATAAGTAGAGGATTCGACGATATGTAGAGGGAGTTCGACCACCTGCAGTACGGCCATCCGTGGGTGGATAAACCGCGAAGTCTGGTCAGCACCTCTAATTACCGATGTCTCCGGTAGACAGTCCCCACGGTCGAACGACCTCCTGTCTTACTCTATCTGGTCATCCCAGCGTGACGCTATGGCTAATATAGGAGTCATATCCTGTGACGGTTGAATGCCTCTCCGACATACAATACCCGACTCCTATCCCTAATTAAATAGGCTTTCAAATGGATTAGAAAGAGACGGCAAAAAGCATCGCCGCGTCGGCCGGCCAGTGGCGTAGTGTGGGAAGCTCCCCGATCAAGAGCCAGGCAATTCCGAATCGCGGATGCGCCGCCACTGGATACTGTTTTTCCCCGCTGTAATGTTTTTAATTGCGATACAATTGATTCGAGTACATGTCAGTTGTTCAGCCGGTAATTAATGCCTAATTTATTAATTTATTCTGATATATTGTTTCGATCCGAGCGTTAAAATTGCCGATAACGGCCCCAGATAGCATACATTCCAGTAATTACGCTCTATACGCTCTTTGTTCCATTAAGGATGGGGATTCACATAAGTTCAATGGATTTTTTGTGCGCCCGTCCGTTCGCGTTCAACTACATCGCCCTTGTGGCCGGCGATCTGGAAACGTTTTCATTGCTCCCGTGATTTATACCATTTTTACCGGCGATGGTGATGTTATCGTCTTCGTTGATGGAATATCGCACGCATGAGTTGCGGGCAGGGGAAAACGCATGGTGGGACTGCTGGTGGGAATTATGGTTGGAGACGTCGAATAATCCCACTTTAAATATTTTACGTATTAATACCCTGATGGTGTTTATTAGGAACCTTAACGTGTCGATCTTTACGTCCAACTATCTGCTGTCTCATAGTCTCCCTGTCTCCCCGTCTTCCGGTCTCCCTGTCTCCTGTTTTCCTGTCTGCCTGTCCCCTATCTCCCTGTCTCCTTGTCCCCCAGTCCCCCTGTCTTCCAGTCTCCCTGTCTCCCCGTCTCCTGGCTCCCTGTCTCCCCGTCGCCCTATCTCCTTGTCTCCTTACCTCCCTGTCTTCTGTCTCTTGTCTTCCTGTCTCCCCGTCACCCCGTCTCCCAGTCTACTTGTCTACCTGTCTCCCCTTCTACCTCTATCACTGTCTCCTGGTCTACCTATCTCCCCACCCCTATCTATATTCCTTTGTCTCTGCCTCCTATCTACCTGTGTCCCTTTGCCCCTATCTCCTGTCTCCCTGTCTTCTGTCTCCTGTCTTCCTGTTTCCTGTCTTCCTGTCTCCCCGTCTCCCAGTCCACTTGTCTACCTGTCTCTCTTTCTGCCTCTCTCCCTGTCTCCTGGTCTACCTATCTCTCTATCCCTACCTATATGCCTGTCTCTCTACTTGTCTCCTACATGTATCCCTTGCCCCTATCTTCTGTCTAATGTCTAATGTCTCATGTCTCCTGTCTCCTGTCCCCTGTCCTCTGTCTCCTGCCCCTATCTTCTGTCTCCCGCCTCCCGTCTCCCGTCTCCCGTTTCCCGTCCCCCGTCCCCCGTCCCCCGTCCCCCGTCCCCCGTCCCCGGTCCCCTGTCCCCTGTTCCCTGCCCCCTGCAAATGCAAAAACTAAGGTGAACCACAGAAAACATAGGTGAACATCTGACAACTCCAATTCGAAGACGACGAAAGAAACCTGGCAACCCGAAAGAGAATACGAATACTAGACAACCCTAAAGACGAAGATGGACTTCAGCAACCCCAACACAAAAACGAAAGCAGCAACTCCAGACTGGAAAACCTTCCCCATTTAAAATCCTCGCCGTGTCCAAACAACCTCAGGAGTTGCAGTCCCGGATGATTAACACGTGTTGTATCCTTCGCGGTGCTCTGGGGCCGTGTGATCCCCGAAATAATTGGCCATTGTCGTCCGCAATTGATTATATTTGCCTGCAAGTCCGATGCGAGCGCTCATGCGGACCGTCGTCCGGCGACGATAATTAAGAGCAGCGGCATAATTTGTTGTGGAAACAATCTAAGAATACTGATAGATATTAATGGGCGTGAAGGTGCAATATGTATTATTGTCCGCGATAATGGCGCGCTGAGCCGATGCCAAGAATGTCTTGTATCTGCATTCGTACATAAATAGAGTGGGTGTCTCGACAGGATCTAAGTGATCTATGCCCGGGCTGATACACTTATAAATATCTTCAATAAAAGCAGTTTTGTCAACGACTACGTGGCTCCCTACTCCTCCTCCAGAGTCCTCCCCTCCCCACCTACACTCTACTCCTTCCTTTGCCTATCTCTATCCTCCCCCACTGCTCCCTCCCCCTTCCTTCTCCAGTCTCCTTCCTCCTCATTCCTGGCTTCTTCTTCAGTCATCCTTCATATTTATTTCTATTACTGTCTCTTCCCAATCACGTGTTTGCTACATTTCCTTTAAGCGCCCCACACACGATGCTACAAACTTCATCACGCGTCGCGCGGGCAAGTCTCACGTGAGACAGTCTCAGGTATCGTGTCGCCCACATACGCATAAGACCGTATCGGTGTCGTGTCTAGTTTAAGATGGAGCAAAATCGTTCTAATTTTTTTTATTTGCTATTGCTGAGTGGGGCAAGTTGACTTTGGTAAAGATTCGAACACGGATATGAGAAAGTGCCTACGTTGATTTGGAGGTTTTACCCTCTGCTTAGGTATTTTTCGAATCCCCAAGTCGCGAGTGGCTTTGTTATGAGGAGTCATCGAGTTTCGAGTCCACTATTCCGCCGAGGCGACTAACAATAGACACGTGGTCCTCCACAATGCGCTGTATCACACGAGATCCTGCAGGATACGGCTCGAGTGTTCGCCAGGATGACAGGAAACAAGGACATTTGTAATGAGAATATTTTTAATTGGAGAAGTAACTGTCAAACGGAATTGCAGATGCTCTCCGCCCTGTTTGAGGGTGGCCCTACGGCTGCCGCACCTGGCCTCTTTCTCTCTCTATCGCGCAGATCCGAGTATACTTACGAGAGAGAAAAGGCGTCGCGACGCGGGGCGTGGGGCGGCTGTCCGCCGCTCGGATGTCGTTAGTAGTTTTCTTATGACGAGAATTGTGAAATGAAGTCAAGTGTATTTGAAATCGCGTCGAGAGTGTGAACAATTGGAGAGGCCCTCTCCAGTTGTTTCCTTTTTTTCCTTGCACTCGAGTGCCGTCTTTTGATCAGGGAGGGTTGTTTGTGAATTTTTATTTGGCGGAATCACCCTATCAACGTCCCTTCATTATGTAAGACACTGTAATTTTGCAGCTCATTTCTAAGGGGATTTGCAAATGTGCGACAGATTTAGTAGAGTCTTTGATATCTGATTCGAATCAATTATAACACTGGGAAATAGTTTCATTGCCTTAGATCAGTAAATTTTTTTTTACTAATTCTTGTGTAACAAATGTGGCTTAGTGGTATCGCTTATTTTGCCCATATTTATAAAGGCGTAGCCAAAAACTTGATGTGGTAGAAAAAACTTACTATAGTTTTGAAATCAACATGCCTATTTTACAGCATAAAAACTGAAGTCAACAAAAATTTCGTTAAAAATTGTTTCCCAGTGTAAAAGATGAGTACTCGGGTACAATACGAATATAGAATTCCGTTCTGAAGAGTAAGTGTAACAGTGAGACTGATTTCCTATATGTTTGTGCACATAATTCATGAGAGACCAATTTATCTATACGAATTGCCGCAATGACAAACTACCCATCTAGGGGAGGAATCCCGTATTTTGTCCCAATTCCCCACATCATTAAATAACCGATAATAATAAAGGGTAGTCCATTAGGGGGTAAATTTATTTCCAATATATTACCCAGTCGTTTCCCCATTCGCGAGCGCATCCTCCCCATCCC
>JAUIMY010000160.1:0-62543 GCA_033557855.1 Hydrochus callosus | reverse complement strand
ACCACCTTCTAGGAATGCCACTGCTGGCAGGACTGCAATGCAAATTTCGCTTTTACGACCGACCATTGTGCAATCGGTTTATTGTCTCCTGATCCATTCGCATTTTAATTTGGCATTCGCATATCGGAGTTAAACACTCCTCTAGTGCTTGTGATGAGTAGTTTTATTAGCAACTCTCCATCAGTCAACAGCAATTTTCATGAGTCGCCACAAGTATCCCTTAGCTAATGATTCGATTGAGGTATTGTAAAACTATTGCTTTGTCAATGTTTTGACACGTTTTTTTTGTAAAATTATTCCTTCGCAAATGGTTTATCGATGATTTGTAACACTTGTAACATAGATGGGTTAGACAAGTTGTGTAAAATCATTTCGTCAGTTATCTGAACCATTCTTGCAAAAGAGCGACTCCAACAATTTTGTTGACTTGTTTGCAAAACGATCATTCGCCAAACAATTCCCATATCTAAAGTGCATTCTGAAGTGCCGAACTCTACTAATGCTGAAGTTCAGCACTGCTGAAGTCCAGTGCTGCCGAAGTGCTAATGTCCAAGTCATATCTGAAGTGCACTCAAGAAGTGAAGTGAAGTGTCAACGTTTTGCTAAGTAAATCCGACACAATCCTCCACCAGCAGAATGTGATATTAATTTTCGAAGACTTTAATGGCGCGGATGCGCCTCTAGTCGTCGACTGTTTGTGTAGGTCACACACATAAAACGACCAGCTTGAGGCCAATAAAGATTTAGTTTTATTTCGGCTGTTAAGAATGTTTATGGTCGAGCACAAATCAGGAGCGGGTCGTTCCTGGGCGCTTGCAGTCTGATTGCTTTTGCCAAAAACAATTTTTTCTTGGCTCCAACTTAAGACACATGTAGGTAAAGTTTCAAATGGACGGCCAGATAACCCCGGCTTATCTCGCCCTGTCCTGTACTCTCCAATGATTCGACCACAAACAAGGAAAAATTAATGGTAATGTCATTCGAGAGATAAAGCTCTTTGTGGATTCATTTGTCGATGGACCAAATTATCCTCGCTTTGATTATCAAAGAGCACTGCTAATAGCTTCTATTATCATACCTTTCATAACTAAGTTTTAAAAAATTATGTTTCTATCAATCGTAATCTTTGCTTTTCATAATATTCAATACGAAAATCGATTTAGATTTTCGAATTTCCACTTTCAACTTTAGAATTTCCACTTTCAACTCTAGAATTTCCACTTTTGATTTACTGCTGTTTTTAACTTTCGGTCTTGATGTTTTTTTTTCCATTTTTCATGTACGAATTTTTAACCCCACTCTTCGAATTCCAACACCGTCTCCTTTCTGTGCGTCCAGCAACTCGTCAAAAACTCGAACATGCACATCCTAAATAAACGTACTCGCACTAAAAAGGTCGTTCTTCCTTGCGAAATGGTAAACATCCAAATAGAAGACACTTGTTGCTGAAACCCGATCTTTGTGAGACGAGCAAGCAACACGTGTTATTTGCTCCAGAATTTACAAAGATCCGAACGTCCAACTTTGACTTGAGGACTGGAATGTACAGTCAAAGCTGCAACGAGCCAGTGGCATTCGTTTATGTGCGTTTCTGCTTTGATTTGCAGTTCCTCCTTCGGAATCGCACTCTAAATATTATTTATAGCTTTATTATTGCTCGCTTCGCCTCCTCCTCCGTCACATTTGATGTAAATAGGATTTGAGTGTTGAATTTTCGCCAACGGACGATTTGGTAATTGGAAACCAGGAACCAATTTGAACGATTGGCAAAAGCCTCCATCGGACCAAGCAAGAAATTCCTTAACCTTTCTACTTCTACTAATAACGCGCGATCACTGGAATGTTTAACAAGTCTTGTGTAGTGCCTGTTATATCAGACAATATAAATATCATCAATACCACAATATAAATGCAAGAACATTTCCAAGATAAATCCTTTTCCACCAGAAACATTTTAAGCATTCCCAAATTTCTCTATAAATTCCAACAAAGAGATCTATTTCTATTTACAAATATCTTTGTCCGCCAGAAATTAAAAATAAACGCCCACTAGAAATAATTGCCCAGACCATTTGACAAGCCATGGAGGACTTTCGTTTGAAATGGATGTGTAACTAACTCCCGATGAAATACGTCTTTTCCTGCCAATTTCCCCTTCGTTCGGTTGTTCATAGATTTATCGCCCATTTATTTATAGCGACGATAAGTTCCAACAAAGCCTGTGCCCCAAACGACATTCTAGCGGAGCTTTTCCTCAAATAAATCGGAAAACTGATAGGTCTAAGCGTTTGCTTTAAATTCAACTTGCCTGTGAAATGCATAAATTCAAATTCGAAAAATTATACACATTAATTTCATTCCAATATAAAATAAATTGTAATTTTAGAGCGCCTTTTATTTTTTTATAATTAATATGGAAAGCATAGTTGGAGCAAATCATAAAGTAAAACTGAACCAAATATGAACCGCATATGATTAGGATAATTTATAATATTCCATGATAAACTCTTAAACATCATGATATACTGATTTACGGAAAAAATGCATAGGTAATAGGAGTAGTAGTATAATATTCATTGATGATTTATCACAGAATATGATTAATTTTACTATTCGCATGGTGCTCATGTTTGATCAATTCTATTTTATGACTGTCTCCGACTATCCCTAAAATTCTAGCTCCCTAGTCGCAGTATAACAAAATTTAACATGGACAGAAAAATATTACTTACCTAATGTTTAGAATTAGCAATGACAACTGAAGGAGACATAATTACTCTTCTCCAAAATTATGACACTATACATTTCATGGCTGCAAGACCTTTCTCGACACGCAGGATAATTGATGGCTTGTTTTTCGACGAAACTCTCGCGGTAATTGATTGGTAATTCCCTTCAAAAAGTGTTACTTCAAGGCGATTACACGATCGGACACTTCAAAGGAAATTAATTGTCGAAAGTCGATGGGCGGATTGTATGTTAATTTTCGTGGATACACACACAGATGCGTGATAGTCGAGGTGATGCGATAGATATCCCATTCGATTGGGTTTTTATGAATCCATCGGCGATAAATTCTGTCCCGAAAGTTAATTAGAAGAGAGGAAATTTATGACGGCAAACCACCAATTCGGATTTCGGGCGGAGCGCAATTTTCACCGTTGAATGGGTTCGATTAGCATTTTTCTAAGATCAGCTTCGAGGAAATCTCGATAAGACGGTCGTGAGGTTGAGTTTTTGAGTTGAGCGGATTACGTACAGCCTTGAGTGAAATTTTAATTTTTCAGCTGTGAATTTCAATTGCTGATTTGTATTTCACATCACTAATACATTTGAATTTCTATTCTATTTGATTTTATCCCAATTACATTTATTATTCCTGCCTATCGAGGCACCTTGTGGCATGTATTTTTTGGAGCTTGCCCTGTTTTGTGCCCTTGAAATAAATAAATTGGTGTGTCTACATTTATAATACTTTAATCACTGGTTTATAATATATGCAATAGATAATGCAGAAAATAAAAAAAATTTATTCTGCATAAAAAAGTCAGTAACTCCCACTTGTAAGTGTATGACGTATTTTTTGTTTGTACTAACTAAAAATTCAACTGCAAAATCTAGATCAAATCACTTAAATCCGCGTGAGTGTCTGCAATTCTCACTAAATGTCTTTGCGTTTTATGTGTAACCCAGATCTGTACGTGAACCAAGTAATGATCATATTTCATCAAGAATTAGCAGTATTTACGTGCGGTAATCGTCCAAATAGATAATAAATAGAATGATGGATTGGTAGTTGAATGCGCCTGTAACCACAATCTGCTGATTTATTATGGTTTCATGTTTGTGCGATACGTGTTCGCTACCTTTTGCAGTTTGGGAATGCATTTTACAATTATCCTGATTAACTTCAATTCGTGATTCATTGCAGTTTATATTTTTATATTCTTCAAATAAATTATATTGTATTTTAGTCCATCGTAGATTTATGCTGCAGAAAAATGTGATACGAAATTGACATTGGGATTTTACAGCTGCGTAATAACCCTTCATTTCTTTCCGAAGCAATTCAATACGAATTTCATGGTAAGTAGGTTTATTGTAGATACATGCGATTTAATGTATAGAATCGCCAGTTTCAAAACCAATTATGACCATACGTGTTCTCTTTATCTCCACCGCTAAATATGTAATGGCGAGAGCAAAAACTAGAAAGGATTGTAAATTAGTTGGAATTGTTACTTACCTAATTGGGTTTGTGAATTTATTGGGATTGTAAATTTGCCGGTGTCGTAAAATTGCGAGTGTAAAATTTGTAAGGTTTCTAAATTAGTAATGATCCCAGATTTGTAAAGATCCTAATTTTGTAAGAATGCTAAATTAGTAAGGATTCTAAATCTGTAAGGATTCCAAAGCTGTAAGGATTCTAAATTCGTAAGGATTATAAATTTGTTAGGATTCTAAATTTGTAAGGATTATTACCTATTATCTCTCCTCTCTGACCTATTCCGCGATGATCCTAAATTAGGATCTTCTTAATTAGGATGCTAAGAAATTTAGGACGAAAAAATTATGACTGTAAATTTGTTGGAATTGGAGATTATAATAGCAATTTTTTCTAAATAACATTCACCCCTCGGTGGTCTTGAATAGTTGACACTTTCATGCGTCAATTAATGGTAGCCATTCGCGCACGAGAGGGTTAATATTGCAAATCCGTCCGCGATTATTGTAAATTTTCAATGGCTCAAGACCATGCAAGTGCGAAATCACGCGACCTAAAATTCAAATCTGAAAGCCCGACAGGCCACCTTTTATTTGACGGACAATGAAGATTTATCGCACACCGCATTCACCAATATATCCAACGAAATGCCTTCCCAGTAGGCACTAAATATGCTAATGCCTTGCTGGAGACAAGTTTGGAATAATTATCAGTTTCACTTTGTGCGCTCTTTCAACTTCAAAGAGTTATGGCCCTACTGTCAACCGCGTGCATTCAAACGCCAGGCTCAAAGGAAATGTTGAAAGAACTTCCCTGTATTTAATGTTTAAATATAATAAATTAAAATTAAATATAATTAGTGAGAGCCCCGCCCAAAAAGAAAGACCTTTTGTGAGTCGAATTTAAAATGGGTCAAGCGTATGCATTTGGTTGCAGAAACAATTCGGCAAAACCACAAACGGACATACACACGTACATTTTTGAGGTTGATGGCTTAGTGAAAGCGGCTATATTTGGGCACAAAATAAAAAATGCAGTGCCACTTTTGTGTTACTAAATAAGAGGGAAATCTTTCGTATTTTCTTGCAAATGGCACGAGAGTACCACAAGAAGAATAACAATAAGAACTATAATAAATTAGAAATTGCAGCATGAAACATTAATTAAGAAATTAAATATGAAATATGATATTGACCAATGGCATTGCGAATATGGATGAAAAAATAATTATCCGCTGTTAAATATTCAAAGGCAAAATGCAATATTTACACCTATGCAAATAGTCATAAATAAAAGTCAATGGGGACAAGCGCAGCAATACTCGGCTCCAGTAAATAGGTTGAGCTTGTGATATTACACTCGCATGCTAAAGGTTAGAAGTAAAACCTTTAGACAGGACGAATTAAAAACTTTTTAACTCCAATTTTCTCAATAATTAACCGCGCTTATCTGCGCTGGCACTCAGCTTTATGTAACTCCACAATGCTTGTGATTTCTCGTCACTACTTCAGACTGTAGTTTTTATTCCAATGCTGAATTTTACGGAAAATAATTATAAATTTTTTATGGTAATTTATGGGTGCCCCTAAACGATAAATCAACTAAAACCGTAGAGTTTTATAGCCGAGGATGTTAACGCAACATTTAATTTCAATATCGAAATTTATTAATCGTTTAAGTATCGATTATCTAATGCCGAAGAAGGCATCCCGCAGATATTTATTATAATCTGATTTGTTTTGGCAAAGATCCTTGGCTCGGTGCAACTTGCAACAAATTTTTCAACATCAACACCTCCTACTTCCTACTTGAAGAATCGCGTTTGGTTGAACGCGCCATAAAATCTCTTTTGAAACAGATGAGTACGCGGTGCAGTTTCTAAATATACTTTTCATCCCAATTTCCTGCGTATTATGAGTTTCTTCCCACATATTTTGTCAATTTTCACACGTGTGTGAATTCTTACTTTGTAGGGTTCTGTATAACAATTTAAATAATTCTGTTCCAATTATCGTTTATTAAGAGCGATTTTTAACGTATAAAACGTCAATTTTATAATTGAGTAGGAACTACCAACAGGAAGGTCTTATCAATGTTCCGGACTTTTCGTGGTCCTGCGGTGTGGGGACTTGAAACTTGGGGAATGATTAAAAATCAAACACTAAAGTGGTTTCAGCGTCGAGTGAAGGTGTTCGGAGGTTTCAGGTTGAATTAGAATTCCTACTTTCGTCCATGTCACGTCCACAGTTCAAAGCTGAAGCTGTCCCAGGTACAAGGAAGGCCAGACGATAACTAATTGCTTAGTTCCATCAATGTCTTCGAGTATTGGTGCGCTTCAAAACAACCTTCGCCTTTATTGGGTGTTTCCTATGTCCTAATGGCTTTTAGATCAATAATTAACTTTGGTGGAAGGATTTGCTGGTAATCAACTGGAAAATGGAAGGATTCGCCTATAAATATTTGGCAGCCACCTTGACCGTACCCCCGAGAGCTTTCTACAAACATTCGGCTAATCAAACCGTGGTATAAACGTTGAACGTGTGGGTTCATTCTCTGGCGTTATCCTTCTCCCACGTGAGCGCTACTCCATACGTTCGTCCTTGGCGATTCCGATAAATAACTGATACAACAAACGACGCCTACATAATATGTAAATTTTCGCCGCTGGATATCATCTCGAATAAAATTGGTTAAAGTGTTTTTAAGCTCGTGCTAAATGGTGACCTCCTTACGCTTCGACTTTATCTGGACATGGACCAGCTTTTGGGATGGGTACTTTTTAGTGATTTTTCCTAAACAACATTTTCTCAGGATTTTCCATTATTTTCTGAATATTCTAGCACCCTACACCATTTAAATTTGGCCGCGAAAATTTTGGCACGCGACAATATTAAAAATTATATGCACATTCTATAATTATCAGAGAGAAAAAAATCAAGTCCAGTTTGAATTGGACTTTTTTTTTGAGAGAATTTGACCTGTCTGTGAAAATTTGCAACAGCTGGCCCAACAAACATCTGTTGGAATCTTGGATCGGAGCCTTAAAGTTGTTTTGATGAGAAATTTATCGGCCAAAGTGGAAACTTTGTAGTATAGCCGCCACGTTCCTCCATTCCGAATTTCTTATCATCACTCCTATTCAATGTTCGCTTTAAAACTCTGATACAATGTCCGGTAAAAAACTCTCGTGCAATATCCGCAATAAAACTCATTCAATGTGGGAAATAAAACTCTCGTACAATATCCACAATAAAACCCTCATTCGGTATAGGTACGACATGAAATTCCCATCCTGTGATATTATAAATGATATCTGTTACAAAAACTATACTTGCGTATAGAATCACAACTACAATCTCATTTTCTTTTTTCCAGAATCACACCTAAAACACTGGACTTAAGGAATCAGCCCTTAGAGACAAGCAGCTGATTCATCGCTCCACAACTCCGAAAAGACTCTTTCAACTTAAACCACTGCGAATTGTTTGTGCTGCGGTTTAGCGCCAATTGTGATTTTAGTTTTTAAACAAACCAGTGATATTATGTATAATTTAAACGTGAATCCGGCCACTGCGGCCTCAAACGCAGTCAACAGCCTCCTGTCGGCGGAAAACGCCTGCAACACCCCCAGGACCCCGGAAATTCTCAATTCCCTGATAGCCATGACCAACCCCTTGGATAACTACAACTTCGGTGATGACGTCCCGAAGACCGCTCCAGCGAGACCCCTAACTTCCATGTCCAGCGATTCAAACAGTTCGAGTTGCAGTCAGTTGGAATCTCCGACAAGCACACCACCTAGCATCCAGCACACTTGCTCCCAGCTGATCAAAGCTGGACTCAAACTCTCGATCGAGCAGAAGAAACGAAAGAACCAAAGCGACGTAGAAGACCTCCTCGACCTCGATAACTGCAAGAGAATCAAGAAGAATGAGTGCAGTGAAAGCGAGGAAGATCGGGCGCAGCATAATGGGGTGAGACGCTCTCTTTTTCTACTTCTTCTATCACCTCTACTTCTTCTATCATCTCTACTTCTTCTGTTATTTCCACTTCTTCTATCATCTCCAGTTCTATCATGGAGGAATTATATAATTCCTCCATGGTTCTATCATCTCTACTTCTTCATATGAAGTCGTTGGGACAACAATTAAATTTAAACATTTTTGTGAAATTTCTAATAGTATTTGAGTGTCACACATAAACAGCATTGTCCGGTCACTCAAATCACAGCAGATCGTTTAATAAAATGCTTAATGGAAACACACCCTTGCATGCAACAGAGTTATGGATAGTTGTTCCATATGGACGGTGTTCAAATATTTTATCATGAGGTTATACAAGGAGATTCGTGAACCCCGTTAGAAACTTTGACAACTGAAAGTAGATGTAATTTGAAGGAAAAAATTCATGTAAACATACATTTGATTATATTTCATTCTCAAGTTCTTGAAATTTTTTAATTTTCAACACATAGTTTTCAAACACAATGAATTCACTTGGATCTAAATTATGCATACCACATTTCGAAGAATGTTTGACACCCTCTTATGGGAGTATGTGGATACCAGTGAAGGATCGCAGAATTGGAAGTCCACGGAAACATAGCATCAAATCCCCGAAGATGTTCCGGCCAAATAGTTCCCCAAAGCTCTCCAAAATAAATCTTTCTACTGCTCGTTCAAGGCTCATGTCCTATTTGCTATATCTCATGCACTCAAACAGACCGTCGACCTTGGTTGCCAATTTAAAAAGCGTAAATAGTTCAGTACCCACAAAAGCACTCAAACCGAGTTCCCCTCCCCCTCAATTCTTTCGACCGTGTTTGTGTAGGCCTCAAATGTTGGAAATTCGCGATAAAAGCCGAACCCACGCGCGATACGTTTTATTGTGCAAGTACTGTTATTCAAGAACCCAATGAGGATGCCAAACCCAAAAAAAGTCCGATAAAACGCGGCGCAATGCAACAGCCAAGGACGGGGAAGCGCTCGGATGAGGCAAAGAGGAAAACCGCAATGGGATCGTGGAAATTCGTTTGGTGTTTGGCCCGGGTTTTTCCTGCACAGCACAATATCAAAATTAGGTTATCTGTGTGTCTTTTCGGGGAAAGAATTATTAATATACCAGTAAATCTCCGCAAGAGTTATCAACCGTTTTATAATACATACATAGTCCTATAGTTGGTGTTTTGTCTGTTTCACAAGTTGTCAGCAATGAATTTTTATTCATACTGATGACCATATGTACCAATGCAATTTAAATCTAAACTATACTATATATAACAAAGTTAAATCCACTGCTTAGGGCTATAAATAGAGGAAGAAAATTTTCTATCACTCGCAACTCCTCGAAGACATGTGAAAAATGATGTTATGATGCTAAATGCGGACTTGAGGCTTGGAAAACTTAAAGTTGGGCGTGAATACTCGCAAGTAAACGCACATGTTGTAGATAGACGTTGAAAGCTTTTCCGGTCGCCTCCGGAGATTAAGTAATATTTTGGCAATTGTTCAGGACGACCTGCGCTTGGTGATACCCAATCCCTTTGTTTAGAGGCAGTTTGCCAAGTCTTATCCTAGAGTTGGAAAACAGACAGCGTTTTCCTCTACACTCCGTGCTATTTCATATTTGAACCAATTTGTAAACAAGAAGTGATATCAAACAATAAGCTAATTGGTAATTTAAATGCAACTCGAGTTGGTACATCTGATTGGAAAAATTACATATAGGTTCAATTGAATGGTACAACTCGATTCGGCACATTTATTTCGTAAGGTGTTATCTAATTAGAAGACCGTCACCGTCCTCTCATGTTGCCACATTACCTCAGACAGTCTAGTTTCACATGACCTACCTCAAAAATAATTTATTAAACTTTAACCTTTGATTTTTCGCGAGCCCACGAGATTTTGCAATCCAAGGCGAGATTCCCAACAGCGACAGAGCCCAATCCTAGCAGAAAAATACCAGTTCCTGACTCGAAAATTAGCATAATACTCTATCATTAAATCGGTAGAAAAATTTTCATTTACCTCCACGATTTTTCTTCGGGACGCAGCGTCCTCAGAAGGCGCAATAAAGCGCTAATGGGCCCCTTCCGAAGGCCGCCGCGTCCCGCGCCTCGAGCACAACGTTTTCCCAGTGGAAAAAAGCGAAACAATGATCCTGCCGGACGGATTTTTCAGCGGTGAATTGACGTTTAAATGGGCGAATTCGAGAAAAAGGGGCTCACGGTGAGGCAATCGCCATTAAATCTCAAATGCACCTTCAAGGCTCCGCTCGTAAAACAATTAGTAATAAATAATGGGGGGAACGGGGGGGGGGGGCTGTGTCGGTTGTCAGAGGTTGAGGAAAAATGCTAGAACCTTAAACTGTGCTCGGTGCCATTAAAAGTGTAGACCCGCCATTAAACATAGGGAGTAAACATCATAAAGACTGGGAATGGTCGAGGCGATATGGAAAATCATTTGAATCGTTGCGTTCGCTTGAGCATTTTTGTTGTTTAGTGCATTATCTGGAGAATTCGAGTTGTCCGCTTGGTGGAATTCAGGGAGAACTTTTGCGAAAAAATTAACGTTAACAGAGTTTTTAAATTACATGAGCTGGTGTGCATTTGCTAATGAATGGAACCTAATACAACTCTTATTATTTGCGAAGTATGGAGTCTTGTAGCAGTAAGTAACATAGTAGAGCCGTGTTTACAAACAGTTCGTAAGTTGTAAACATTATTAGGACCCATTCTTCGACTTACAAATTGCAGGTCAATTATTAGTCGGTGAAAAATGGTATCACAGTGTAGATTTAGAGCCATTGAATTTCAACAATTCTCAATAATTGGCCTTCAGTAGAAATTTAAAACGTATTTTTATCGTCATCTATTACTAGTTATTATAAGTGTACATATACAAGAACCCCTGCAGAGCCAAATAATCGTAAAATTAAGTTGAATATTTGGTTATATCCACTGAAATTATTTTGAATATGGACGCACTTTAGTAATTTTTCATTGCAAATCTGTTAAAAAAATCGAAAAATCTCTCTGTACATCATTTTCTTTCGCTGTCTTTGACAAACAGCAAAAAAATCAGCACTAAATAATGAAAAATTCATATTAAAAAGTGGGTTGCCTAGGGCGCCATCCGACCTCAATCCCCTTATTACTAGCTCTGCATATTTTACATACGAGCATAATTTTCCATACGACCATATGATTTTCATAGGACACGAGGAGAAAAGATTCGAATTTATTTTCTATTTCAAGCAGTTGACGCCCGAAGACGAAGAGAGGAGGAGGAGGAGGCGCGAACGAAACAAGATAGCAGCAACCAAGTGCCGGTTGAAGAAGCGCGAGAGGACCGCGAACCTCGTCATCGAATCCGAAACCCTCGAGACCCAGAACCTGGAGCTCAAGTCCCAAATGCAAGAGCTGGAGAAGCAACGCTGCCAGCTTGTGGAGATGCTGACGATCCACCGATCTGTGTGCCAGAGGAAGGTGCCTCGGGTGACCCGCGACAGCCTTTTCACTAGCCGCCTACCCCCGGTCTCCTCCGTCATCGAATCGAACCATTCCTACGCCAGGCCTGCTTCCGTGGACGTCTACCAGACCCACCAGCTCGAAGCCTACAACCGTCCATCTAGTGTGGGCAACTACAGCCGTTCCAACATCCAGTACGTCAAGCCGCCCAGTATTATAATCGAAGGGCCGGAGTCCTACGAACCGCACCTCACCAACTTGGACGACCCGCTCTTATCCTCGACGGAGTACTCGTATAACGGACAGCAATGCCACGAGTACGCGTTGAGCCCTTCCTACGGGAACCAAGGGCTCGATAACGGGTGCATGGCCTAGTGGCGTCTTCGATTACCTATTTATAATCGAAGGTGGCGTTAAAAAGTGCGTTGGCCGACTTCCAAACGACCGACTCGACCAGAAATCGGCCTAAAAGTGACCTCAAATGAAGAACATTGTTACCAGATCTGAAACCTAATACGCTTCCTTCATTTCGGCAAAATTGGTGCACAAAATCTAGCATTCCAAAACTAGGAATTAGTATTTGTACGTCTCACTAATTTAATTCCCAGAAAATCTATTTTTTTTTACTGCCAAATTTACCTACATCAATTTTTCTACGTCGTGTTGCGTTTGTTTTTTTTTACATAATACTTATTTTTCTATACTATATTATATACTTATACACAATACGATTTTGTACGAAAAATTAGTTTTACGTCTTCGTACCTTCCTTCACTTACCTCTTTAATTCGTAAGGTCGCTTTTTGTTCATTCAGAGTTTATATATATATTTTGTATATAATTGTGAAAGCCTTATTGACCCTTTTCAGAGGAAATCTTGACAAAATACGACACCGTCATACTTGGACCCATCGTACCTCTAGTTTTCGCCTATTTATACAATTTCGTCTACCAATTTTGTACACAAAAACCTCAGACGCTACACTTTTCCAATCATGGTATACCTAACTTTCAGCCACGGTATACCTTGCTTTCAACCAGGCTGTACCTTGCTTACAGCGAAGGATACCATTACGTCTCTGAACATCCAACCACAGACTTGAGCAGATTTATTACTCCTATAAATTCGCTTCAAGTATAATTTCGCGCTACAACACTTCACAGCATATCACTTGCAATTAAACGCTCCATTGCGCTAAATAGAATTATGCTGTGGAGCACAAGGCATTATTAGTTTCAGTCTCAAAAACGGTGGTCATATTTTAAGAAACATTCAAATTGATTCTACACAACCATTTTCAAACTACAAACCAACTATTGCCAAGCTTCAATGTAATCATTACGAATTTACATCATTGTCAAGCTACAATAAACTCATTGTCAAGCTGCAACTACTAATGCCTCAACTGTACCTTATTGTTCCAGCACCCGAACAATCAAAGCGTACGTTCTCCCCCCACAAAAATACCGACATTTTCAGCAACAGTCTCCAAGACCATGTTGCCAACCTATCTTTGTGATATACCGGTGGCAGTTACGAGTGCACTTTTCGATCCAATCGGAGTGCTGTGCCTTCCATTCGTTTAGTATTCATCCAAACTTGCGGATATTTAATTCGTTTGTTTTTGGTGCACCTCCACACGAACCACTCGCAGTTGCGCAAAAATACCCCACAATTTTCGTTGAATCGACGCCCCCGTGTTTTGTACAATTTAAACGATTTTCAATTTTGCAACTTCTGAACCGACCTCGATCTGGTGGAATGTTCAGTTTCTACCTTATCAATTAACTTCTGATTTCGTTGTGCGAAATTGAATCTCGCTTAGATTTTGTGAACTTGAACCGTCACGCGGAAAAGCTCCAATCCGCAATCACCATTTATTCGTTCAGGTTTGATCCCGCATTGTCGAGACACACGTCCGAACATTAACGCGTTCTGTTGTTTCTGACGAGGGTATATAATGTTCATATTTGAAAAAAATATTTTCTGTCAGTTCGTTACCTATTCGTGAAAACGGGTTACCAATACCTGATCGATCGTGCCTTACATTTGAAAATTGTTTATTGATTGGAAATCATTTATTACGTTAATAAAATAAAATTTAAGATCCGAAAAGTGTTTCCCTATACCACCGATTCCGATTTTCTCCGATTTCAGGCGCAAGGACATATTTTGTGTGCCTACGAATATTTCCACTATCCAGACAGAGTTTTTGTAAATACATCCCTATTTAATGCACGAAGTACTGCACTCATCCACATAATGGCCATAAACTATGAAATAATAGTACCACAGGACACAGATTTTGAAGAACATTCTTCAGTAGTTCAGTTGCAAAATTTGAGGATGTGCTATAGGCATTTGGCTACTTACATACATGCAGTATACCTACAGTATGCGAAATGCTTTCATTAGTCTTACAGTTGTATGTTAGTTCTGCTTGAAAGAAGCAAAATTGTACGGTATTATACATTTCTCATTTCGGCAAACTGCCGCCATCTAGTGTTACTAGGCTGTATTACATGCCATCTCTGAAACAGGTTTTTCTCGATCCTCAAAAAATGACGATGTCACAATAAAAGCACCAATAATGTAATAACAGAGAAAATACAATCGAACGATGGGAAATTGAAAACAAAAATTGACGCATTTGAGTATTTTTCCAATACATATATTGAGCCATTTTTGTCTCGATTAAATGGAATTTTGTCCCAAAAATCGAAGTAATTTCTGTTTGTTTCTATTCTTTAAGCTTTGTAACACATAAACGGCCATTCCAATTAACCCATGTCCTAATTAAGCGACTTTCACGTAACTAATCGGAATTGAAAGATTTTTCCATGTTGATTTAATGTTTTCCTGATTTTCCAAGAAACTAACCACCCTATTTCAAGAACCTCAAAGGGAAGCCTAATTTTTATTAAAAACATTGTTATAATCCAAGCTATTAAAATTTTAAAAAATATCCCCTTCAATGGAAGGAAGGTGTGTAATTAAAAGGAAATGAAGCGCTATATTTTTTTTTATAAAAGTGTTATTGCGAACTCAGGATGATAAATAATAATTCTCGGTGTATCTATAAATACAAACAACGAAATGAAATAAGGCGAAGTTGGAATCGTCGTTGGATTGGAATTACGAGCCTACAATGATGTTATTGATCGGTATGTGGATGAGCTTCACGAAGAATCCTATGAAACCCATAATACAGAATCCGATGGCAGTGGCAATTGCAATCTTTTGGAATTCTGGAAATAAATTGCAATCACTTGAAACTTGGCCCACAATCGGAATTAGATGTTCATATTGATGAAACAATAAATAGGTGATGGCAATGATGACTGTTAGAATTAGTATGTCAATAGATTTTCGAGTATCCAACTCATAGTGCAGAATTTATTTACCCTATTAATTTTAAAATTGTTTCAACTTACTGGGAACGCTAATTGCTTTTATGATTTTGGTCCTTTTTGATGTTAAGGAAAAATTTATTGAAACTGTAGTAGTTGGATATTGTAATGGGTTCTTGATAAATAGACAATTTGAATTATCTGTTGATGATGTTGACTAAAGAGAACTGGTAACGATACAATATAATTTGAGAGTATGTATCTAACTGCTTCATATCAATGATTTGAATATAGGACATAAAGAAACTGCTTATTGTATTCGTTTGGAATTATATTAAGTGATGATGATAACTCCATTCAAACTGAATGGCTGCATAGAAAGTATAGCCATTATAGTCAAATGGTATTACATTGTCACAGGAGAGTAGTGTTTGAAAATCCAGTATATAACTTTCAGACAATTGTTTTCTATTGGCGAATTGGCCATTTGGTTAATAATATGGCATTAAAAGTTCATAGAGTGAACACAATTAATTGGGAAAATAACCATTATAAAGTTCACAAAAAAACAAATGAAATCAAAATGTATAGATGTTAGAATGCAATAAAAGTAAATTACACATTAAATTCATAGTTCACAAACGGAAATAAGGGAATTCGGAATGGAAATATGGATGATAAAATATACTCCAAAAAATGGGCAAACAAATTAAATTAAAATAAAACGAAAAACAATTGTTAATATTCACGACAAATCCAAAGTAATTTAAAGAATTACCTTTCCTATCCGGCTTAGTGCACCTCTTCACCAACCTGATGGAATCTTTGGCGAACTGACGGCCGGGTTCAATGAATTTCGTGACTTGATCCATTTCAGCCTGTAAATAAATGAAATAGAAACGTCAATACACAGGTTCGCATCGAAATTCCCAATATAAGTTGCTAAAACAATTGAAACTCACAAATTTGCGGACTTGAGTCTGAAACGAACTGTGAAGTTGTACTACAAACGCAATAAGGCAATAAACGTCAGAGAACGAGAAACGTCAGCGGAGGCCACGATGGCAGATGTTTTGCCGTGACGTGTACGGGTGCGTTCCATTATCGGTGCGGCTGTACCCAGGGAGCCACGGTTGTACTCACGTGCACTGGTTTTCCAGTGCAACGCGCGGTCAATTTGAATCATTGTAACTGAATCAGTTGCATTGAGAGGTGAATAAACGCGAATGATTGCACACAAAGTTCACGTTTTCAATTCATTTCCATTTGCAACTCATTTAGTAAGCATTTCAAATGCTCGAGTCTATTTTTGTTCTAATCGAATTAGGCTTTTCCGAAGTATGAGTGGTTCTTTTCTCTTTGATTCGCAGATTGGATTATGACGTCCTCTCCTTAGTGGGCTTCATTTTAGACGTATAAATACACAATTATCTGAAATTTTGTAGATCAGCATACATAAATAAATATATACCGTAGTTATATTATCGAACCACGTGAGCTTGTGCTGTTTTTTTGCTACCAATTTATATACATATAATAAAAAAAATTGAAGATTTCGATTTTTTCACTTCACTTTTGGACAATCTTCGACTTTATTCGTCAGAGTTATGGAGCGTGGACCAAAACCGCCAATAAATGACCTTCCACTGTACTTCAATAATATAGTACGGACTTATCATTTCAAACTTCCTCGGTGCAAATTACGCTCCTATTGTTCCATTTCTGTCTGACTAATGCCCTAATCGTTCCTCCTTCCTTATTTTCCGACCCGAGGTCGGTTATAAACAGAGGCAGAGGTTGCAGTAGTTCGCAAGAGCTGGTTTGGGTCAGATCTTTCTTAGTGCATTGTTTAAAATGACTCAACAGTTGATATTGTTTCTTTTGTTCTTCATTTTCATCGGGAGCTACGCTTACACGGACTGTGGTAAGGATCTCTCGAAGAAAAACGTTGTATTCAAATCATTACTATTGATTTCTTCAAGTTTAGCTTAGCCCTTTTGGGCCACCACTTCTGTACATTTTCCTTGAATACTTTGTGTTGCAAATTTTTCCTCAACTACGCTCGCTGATTTCTTTTTACTTCCACATAATTATGGTCGGTTTTAATATCTTTCTACAAATTCTTTCTGAAATTATAATCTAAATTTTTAATTTTGTATCCCAATTCTTTCATAGTGTTTGCACTTTTGCGACTCTTTCGTGCCATTTCTGATGTTTCTTCCTAACAGATTCAACATTAATTTGGGTACAAAATTCCAGGGTCGGAAAATGGTACAGTCGTGGAAATAATAATTCCTGGATGTGAGAACCCAGATGAAAGATGTAAACTCTACCGCAATCACAACGCTTCCGTTTCCATAGTTTTCGTACCCAGTGAGTATTATCGTTGACTGAACAGTTAATTTTTAGTCAATGGTATTATCCTTGACTTCGGAAAAAATCCACAAACGTAGTCAGCTCTATTTGTTCGATTAGTGTGTGCAGATTGGAGATTTGTACATCTGGAATCACTATTTTGAGCGTTCAGATAATTTTATCTGAACAAGGAATCGTCTCAGTTGTGAAATAATTTACTATCGGAAGGTCAATGTGATGATTTTGCAGATGAACCATTAAGCGAACTAAATGCCGTTGTACATGGAATAGTGGTCGGCGTTCCTGTGCCCTTTGCCCTTCCGAACCCAAACGCCTGCAAAAATTCTGGTCTTGAGTGCCCTCTGACTGCTGGACAGACCTACAACTACACCACCACCTTACCCGTATTAAAAAAGTATCCTAGGGTGAGAACTCGTACCGAATTTATTATTTATGATAACAATTGGAGTCTTCAAAACAAAATTTTAACATTCATTATCATAGAAGTCATGCATAACGTATGTTTAATTTTTTTCAGCTCACTTTGGATGTAAAATGGGAATTAAAAGATAAGGACGAAAAAGACGTAGTTTGCCTCATAATTCCAGCCAAAATTCAATAAATACTCTGGGAAGTTTCCTATCCAGAATTTGTAGGTTTTAATTTGTTAATAATACCAGAATGTATTTATTGGCATAAGATGTATCAACGTGATTAGAGTGTTAATAAAGGCAATATTAGATGAACGTAAAAGAATTTTGACTGAAGACTGCTTTTATACCACCCTGCCGTCTGCAATTGATTATTTATTTATAATACTCTACAAAGCAAAGTTTTAGAAGAGTAAGACGTATTTTTTTATTTATTGGCAAAGGAAAAGACATTTTATTCATATTGGATCATAAACTAATTAAGTAGCATGTACTTACGTATATCAGGACTACATATTTTAGTTATTATTACATGACAGTTGGTTTGTAATGAATCGTGCTCTTGTCCCCTCCTTAGACTGATCAACCACATTTCTGGAAAATAACAGTCCATCAGAACGTTTTCCCATTATAAACTAGTTTGCTTATGTTATGTACATATTATCACATTCCGCTTTTTTCATTTAAACATCTATGTACGTAGAAATAAAATAATGCCAATGATAAGGGGATATTTAACTATTGCTGAAAATCACTACAATCGCCGTTAATTAAACAGCTCGTGTACACGCTGTCAGAATTGTTTACTTATCATACTTGTTACGTAATAAACGATGTCTTAAAACCTACACTTTATCATCTGCTTTTGCCGTGGAGGGATATAAGAAACGCTTGTCACGAGAATGTTGTAGGCAGGATTGATGTCAATTTCCTAAAATTATAAATTTTCAATTATAAAGCACTTACGGGCCATACATACAATTTTTTAAATGGGAATGACCCAGTTTTTATAACATTTCCGTATTCCTTGCTAAAAAAATAATAAAACTTGCATAAAATAACTTGAAACTTCTCTTTGATGTTTAAGAAGATGTTGAGAGTTTTCATTGAAATCGGCTTCATTTCGTCAGTCTATTTTGAAGTGCCAATACCAGTTACCAGTTAATATGACTTTTTCTGGAAATTTTCATATAAAAAGAAGTTTATAACAGTGTGATTCCCATTAAAGATTTCATCGTGATATTCTGTGTTCAAAGTCCATTGAAGATTTTATTTCTCCATTTTTTTTTCATAATCAGGGATCAAAAGTTATTCCGATTTTCGTTCAACGGCATTTTAAAATTTTCAGGATAAACTTTTTTCTACATCATTTTCAACGATTACCAAATAGACATGCGAGTAATAAGTAAATGGCAACCTGTGAAAATATAACAACGTAATCAACAGTAATATTTTAGATGGTATTTAATAAACCATCTATACTGCATTGTGACAACTATATCAATATAATGCATTTAGGAACTTCACTTGTTTGTATGCTGTGGGACTCTTTTCTGGTGATTAGCTATTTTTAAGAATATCCTCCAATTATTATCATGGTCTATTTAGATCTTGGTTTATGGACAAATTTCAAAAACGTACTCATTGTCTGGGAGGTTTTTGCCAGGGAAATAAGGATATTTAAGAAAAAGGACCGTGAATTAAATATGAAACGTTTCTGTTATACAAATAGACATATTTATTTGAAACAAAACTCAGGAACAATTATGAATAGAAAAGTACAAAAATATATTTTACAATTATCCTCGCGCTCGCACCCACCCATTTGAAGCGCCATTTAGAAAGTACGCACTCCTTTTTCGAAAATCTCAACGCCTCCCCGTTTTTCGACCGACCGCTCACGGAAACACATCCCAGTGAAAGCGGCATATCTTTCGAGAGCAGTTAAACAGTTCACTGAAACAACAAACCCAACATTTCAACTCCGGACCTCGACGTTTCTTTCCTTAGATTAGACTCTTGACTAGTACGCAAATACGACAAACGAAACAATACAGTAAATCTGATTCTAGTATTTACAATCTACCTTAACGGAAGGATGAAACAATAACTCTTATCTCTGATGGACAGTCAATAATTGCTTAAAATTGTTATGGTATGCAGTTAAATTTTGCAATTTATTATTTAAAAGAACATGAAGGTGTTGCGATGAAATTGAGCACTTGGAAGTGTGCTAGAAAACTAAGCACGAATGAGATGAGAACACTGGAATTAAATTGAAGGTCATGTCGTAAAATTCCTGCCGAAATCGAATGAGGGTTGTCAATGGAGGGAAGAAAATGAATGTAAAGTGAACGAATGAATTCTTCAGGTAAAATGAACTGATAAAATGTAGTGAGAATGGATTGAGTTATGGTTCAACAATTCTCACATGTCAAGAAAACAGACAACTTATTGGCAATTATCGACCATCTCGATTCGACAAGTGAACTGGCCTAAACAACTAAACAAAGTATGATTTAACAAAAATAAACTCTGGTAGCTCCATCCCAAATTATGGCACAAACAAAAAATATAACGAGATGCAAAGCGATCACTGGAACTCGCGCACTTAGACGCCCTTCAGTAGCCATAGCCTGTGTAAGTGTGTCGAAATATCGTGGATACCTTCGTGGATGTGGTCGTGGTTGTTTCCGTCGGAGATCGGACTGGGCGGTGGCTGGATGAGATCGACGTCCACAATTTCCGAGAGCTGCTCCGACTTTCGCTTTTTCCGATGGTTCTCGCTGCTAGAACCCCCCTGCTCTAAAGACTGACGGGCCCTGTAGATGGGCTCGTACTCACAGAGTTGGGCCACGAAACCCTCGTTTAGATTTATGCAAGCTCGCTTCTCTTTTACGAATTTGTACGCATCTCTGCAACAAATAATTCTGCATGAGTATAATAACCTAGAAATTTATACAGGGTTAATAAAAAAAACTCCAAAGTAAAGAATTAGTGAACTTTGCTACTTGTCCCCCACACATTAATCTTTTGAGGGAAGTATTAAATGACAATTTGGGGAAAATTAATAATTGGAATTAGTAAATCTAGAAATTATGGATGAGCAATTCACCTGCAAGGAAGATTGAATTTCTCCATTATGTAAGCAACAACCAACGTTGCACTTCTGGAAATGCCACTGTTCCCATGCACCAGCACTTTAACGTTTCTGGACAATGCTTCATCGATGAACTGCCTAACCGTGGAAAAATGTCTTATAATACTTTCGGTCACGTCGTCGGCAATGTCAAGCGTGAGATATGTGAATTGTGGATCGGTGAATTGCGGTTTGATGAAGTGCGCTTCGATGTCTTGCCTGACGCATATTATATGTGTGATGCCGTTGCTCAGCAAATTGGATCGACAGTTTTTCAATGCAGCCGAATACGGGCCGAGGAAAACACCGGGTATTATTTCTTGCATGCTTCGGCGCATCGTGTAGTTCCAACCGACTGTTGGTGGATAAGGTGGTATGTTATTGTAGACAGACGTCATGTCTATTAGATCAGCCATCGGTTTGGTCTGGAACAAGACGAAGCAATCATTTCTCTTCTTGACGACTGGCAATACGAAACATTATTACAAAAGACATCAATTCTGAACGTAAAAGTCCTTTAAACGTTTCATTTGATGCGAGTATCTAAAAATGACTTTTGTAACGTATATCACGTGCTCTAATTCACATTATTTCTCCATATAGGGAACAATGGGCGAATTAGATGAAGAAATAATTCAAAAATAGGGAAAGGGGAAAATAAAGAAGTAAGATAGTGAGAAAATTATAGATACGAGGGGAATATTGCACATTGGAGATATTGTGTTCTTATCAGTATTTTTTATTGCACATCTTGAAGTAGTGAACAATAAATCCGAATGATTATGAAATTTCGCATATACTTATTTAAACATTGTCCACTTTGAAAATGCATTTTTCATTTGTAGTAAGCAATCAAATCATATCCAACAAACACAGAACTTACAGCTGCCTTTTTCACAGCGGAATAAACGCACTTATTAAGTTGCTGACCAAATTATGCAAAGTTCCCTAAAATTGGGTCGTGAGGTGATTTTTGTTTTATTTTCCATATTATAGATTCACAATGGAATTTGTATTAATTTAGTAATGCAATAATTTCTATGATGAAAAAACATATTAAAAGTTAGCAGATTTGTAATTACCAAATCAAAATATCACCAAAATTAGAATCTTTTTTTCCTGCTGAACGACAGCTACCGTAATAATCGAATCATTACATGCCTCTTTTAGAATTGGACACATTACTCAGGGATCCAATTTTCAATTACATATATTTACGGCCCTATTATAATATAGATCAGGCATTATGCACAATGCCCGATTTAAAAATATGTCGATAACATACATGAGAATACCCACAATAGTACCATCATAATAAAAAATCTTTCTATTCTGAAATAAGCCGAAAAACGTGTAGGCCATGCCATGACCCCTTGTCAAAGAGGTTAGGTCGCAGTGGACCTAAAAGGCGCCAAAGGGCCAAACCCCCGCCTACTCGATTTTCGAGCACATTCAAGGGCCAATCCTCAAAAGACTGGAATTACCACCCGAAATTTGCCAATAAGGTGACCAAATGTTAGCTGTATTGTGAAGGTGCGAACGGAAAAAAACTAACCTTGTCTGGATGTGAAATTAGCCTCTCGCAAGCGATCATATCCGTTGAGATGGGTCCAGTCACTGCCACGGCCCTCTTCTTCACTGGGACCGGGCTTTAGGACAAAACACTGGAATATTGGAAGTACATGGCCAAACTTTTTCGCACTTTTCTGCTACACTTCAAACGAGATAAGCTCAGACGTCAAGCTCATGCGCGTTGACGCCATTTCTATTCCGGAAACGGACGCAGAGCGCACGCGCAACTGACCATCATAGAACACAAAAGTAAAGAGTGGGCTTTGAAAACTTTCCTTGTTTCATGAAAAAGCCATATTGGATCAAATGATTTACGTGGAATATACCTATGGAACACACTTTCTGTAGGAGGAGTTAATTGAAATTGCCGTCAAAATTAGACAGGAATAGTAGCTATTATAGATATGTAGTTTATAATCTTAGAGTAGAAATACTAAGAAGTACTATATCTTCTCTAAGTTTATAATGCTCTTAATTTCGAAACATATTTAGGCTATGCGTTGATTGTTTTATATACCCAGGGCCATGCTATGTATTTGTTCTTTACGTTTGTTTACCCGCCTTTTCTGTTATTTCTTGCAATTTTGGTTGCCTATAAATAGCATTGTTCCAACAGTCTTTTTTAATGGCACACAGTGTATATTTTTCTAAGTTTGGATACTTGAGAACAACATACCCCTAAGTTCATTCGTTTGGAAGTTACACGACAAAAACAGTAAAACTAAAGTTTGGCTTTTTTAAATTATCTAATTACTATTTCAATATTGTAGAAAAATTCTACTGGATATTGTAAACATTCATTATCTAATAAGGTTCTCAAATTGCCTTCCTTCTTCTATTTGATAGTATCCAATCCTGTAAGTTCCAAACGAATAAAGTTAGGAATATGTGGTTTTTGTGACTGAATTTGTAATGTATTACAGTATCCAAAACTTGAAATATACGCATACACTATGTGCCATTTAGAAAAAAGTCAATTTTATGCATTCCTCACAAATGAACCACCCTGTGTATTTTACAGTATTTCAAATTGGTAGCTTGAATTACCTCCTAAAACTTTTATTTGAAACTTTTTCTTGTATACTAATCAGAAAGCGAGGCATTGACCTGTTAGGTTGCGAATTTGGATCATATGTTTCTTGAATTTTTCATAGGTACTTCGCACATACCTACTTACATATTAATGGGCCATTTATACAGGGTGTATTTGATATACACTAAAAAAAAAAATATCACATAGAGAACTCGTCTAAACTAACAAAATTTCCCTCTAGCATTTTTGTATTTTCCACCGAAAGAAAAATCCCAAATTTTCACTTGTTTTGACGAACTGACCCAGGAGCACGCTGAAGAAGGAAACATTGCTGCTGCGATCATTGTAACTAACTGTTGCCCTTTTCCTGTATGACAAAGCATTTTCGTCATAATCAGGACCGGACGCCTCTTTTTTACGGGATCTTTAGTTCCATTCTTTGCCTTTTGGCACTACATAATTTAAGGAAAATTGTACAGGAAAAAGTTGTTTATTTTAGCGAGTTTTATATGTGGTTAATTTTTCGGCGTATTTCAAATACACCCTATACGTATGTATAAGCATAGATTATACTAATATTCTGCTATGTAGGTAGGTATGTATAATTTATGCGACAGTATAATCAAAGGCATAGGTAACTATTCAATCAGCTCCCGCCTCATTAGGCAAATTTCCACCTTGTTTAAGGAATAACTGAATTTCGAAACGTATGACTTTCAAGTTCAGTTACCTAAAACCTGCGTAAAAACGAAACCCTCTTTATAGCACAGATTTATTAATCTTCTTGAGATCTACAAATACAACAGGAGACCGTTGAATAATGGAACACTGAAGACACCTTCAAGAGTCCGGCTCGCATCGCGACTGCTACGAGTTGGGGCGGCGAACTCAAAATATTTACAATTCCAAGTAAACGTTCGGCAAGAACATCAAACACAGCAAATATTCAATAAATAATACACTTTACTTCCGGCTCAAAAATACAAGCTAATATCACTTGGGACGAAACTCGAACGCACGAAACGTAACATTATGTGTGCAACAACTTCGCGAATTCAACCTAAATACACTATAGCCTTAAATAACTTCGTAGACTAGAATCTTTCCAGCGTACTCCATCGATTATTTACAGTCACTTACACTTAAAATGAACGTCAATCCGAATTCGAAATTTGTCAGACAGGTCGAGGAGGCAGGCGAAATGCGTGGAGCGCTTGGGTTGCTTCAATCAGGGATTTCCAACTCTTCCGAAGCTTTGCGTAGATTAGCGAGTGACGAATTAATCTGAGTTTAAAATTTTCCAGGGAACGTACGAATTTTTGTAGGTGTACTCCCAAGTTTGGTGGGGGTGCTGTTATATTTTATGATAGGATATTGTTACTAATGGAGTTTGCGCGAGTGGAAGCGAAGCGAAAAGTTTTATTCAAATCACAACCCAAGGGCGTCCAGGAAGAAGGGGGCTTTGCGAACGAAGTGTGCTGTTGAAAAAGCGGTATTCTGACTCGACGTTTCCACATGGACAAAAATAATTATTTTTATTCTATTTAAGCCTACGTCAAAATAATTATTTTTACCTATGTCGAAAATAATTATTTTTGCTAGGTTGAAAATTATTATTTCAACTAGACTCTGACGTTAATCGAAAGTAACACCCGACTTTGTGTGCTATCACTGAATACGGAGTGTCCAGTGGTACAATTCGTCTATCTATGTAGGACAAATGACTTTCAGGATGTAGTCTGTTAGTAGAGTTGGTACTGTTGGACTGTCTTCATTGATGGCCTTCAAAACTGCAATAAAAAATTCGAGGGTGTTTATCTGAAATGGGGTTCAATAGTTACAACTTACTTTTGATGAGAACTTGCAAAGACTGGTTGTCTGGAGGGCCACTGTCTAAATGGTACGGGATCACTGTAGTTAGGTACTGCAATGATAAATTTATTTTTGTTTTGTTTTTGTGTTGTAGAACGATATTATAGTGAATAGAAGTAGAATGAAAATTCAATTTTAAAGTATTAAATGAGGGGAAGTAAAAGATTCTTATTAGTTTAGTTTTATTCATCAAGATTTGCTGTTGTTTGTTAAATTGTCGATTAGTTCGTTGCTGTAGCATTGCCATTAAAAATTGGTTCAATTTTCCAGTATTTTAGTGGAAAAAGATTATTGGAACAGCACAGCGAGAGGTTTTCCGATTTGTTTCTCAACTTACTTTGTGCTTTGTGAAATTTCGTTCATGCCAGTTCTTCACTGTTTTGATCACAGGTTGAAACCAGTTAAGGATTGTCTAAATTTTGAGCATTCGGAATTTAAATTTTGATGCCATATATATTTTTAATACGCGACTTGTAGGCAGAGATTATTGCAATCTATTCAACGATTTAGGGTAAAACAATTTCAAGGTGTCTTCTGTACTTACTTTAGGGTCTAAGCCGTTTGGTGGTCGTAGTGCATTGCTCTTTGAGCTCCTCTTCTTCTCGACGTGGTACTGTCTCCTTTTATTCTGTACGGCCAAAAGGAGAGAGATAAACGTGTTCTTGAGTTCCTTCTCGTATTCCAATTCGTCTCTCAGTGCCAATTCGGATATGAGGGTTTCAGAGAATTCGCGGATCAGCACCTCAAGTTCGAGGAATAACTCGTTCAGTTGTGATAAGCTCAGGTCCCTCAATTCTGCAAAACAAAACGTATACAATATGCACTTTTAAAACTTCAATTTGTTGAGTATAACAACGGTTGATGGTAATTTTAAAAAGGCCTCGTTAAAGCGAAACTGCGTGGTCGCTATAGAAATTGAACCTGTTAAAATGAACAATCATGGAACAATGAGGTAATCTGAATTGGAGCTAATTAAAGTTTGGAATGAGACGCAAAAGAAAACTCACTATCTTCGTACAAAGGCGAACTCAAAACTTCTTTAGCCTTCTCCAGAGTTTCGTTGGTATCCAAAAGGGAATCCCTGGATCCCGGGGACCTTTCCAATGAAGAAGATTCTTCCTGCATCATATCGTCAATCTCCTGTATCACTTCATCGGCTGTCTTCAACGGTTCAGTGTCTTGATGGAGACCACCAAGAATAAGAGCGTGCATATCGAGATCGCTTGCTACAGCTTCATCTTCTGAGCTTAATTCCAGTTCTTCATCTGGAGTTGGGGGATTCTAAGAGCAGAATTAGAAAAGCAATAAATTTTCAACTATTTCCATGAACGATAATTTCATTTGCAGAGTTAATAGGAAAGATTTGCAGAATTAATAGGAAATATTTGCAGAATTAATTAGAAAAAAATGCCTGTATTACAGACGTACTCTGTCCTTCGATTTAGTATCGTATTCCTAATAAATTCTATCCCAAGAAATAAAATCGTATTTCTTGCTTCAGTCACGGTATCATCTGCCGCGGCTTCAGCAAGGTTTCATTGTGAATTAAAATTCCGTTCAAGCAATTATCGTTCAAATGCAATCAATCTAATTAGGATAGATGCCGCAAGAATGGCACTGCTCATCAATCATTTCTCCATAGTCATTGTTCAAGTCAAGTGGTACACATTCGTTTTCATTGTTCGCTCATCTCTCGATGGTCTACGGCCACGAGTCAGGCATATCGCGCGAAATGAGTATACCAGCTGAAAACGGATGAGTAATCTTAACTGGTTACTTATCCGACACCATTTGGTTAAATGCTCTTAATAACCGCACCATTTGCGGTTCTTACGTCATTCGTTATAAATTATCCGCCTCCGTTTCTCGTTGTCGCCTACATCTCCTCTATTATTCGGTAGCGAACGTTAAAAAGTTTCACGAAACACATGCCCGACAGTAAATTTGGATCTGTTTGTTTTCTTTTCGGTAGTTCTCCGAATCTGAAGACCTCATCACATCCGCGTCTTGACGCTTCGGCTGATCACGAAACGGATGTGGTGAAAAGGAGTTGTTAATTGCTTGTAATCCGATATTGAGAGAACGATTCTGACGAAAGTTGTAAGTGCATCGTCGCTTTCTATAAAGTTTCGTTCTCGATTACAAATCCAATTAGATGTTCCTAATTCCGGAGCGTATAAGAGGCGATTATGTAGTGCACTTTAGCGCAACACTATTTCTTACTTTACATTATATTATTTTATTATATTACATTTATTAATTTGACGACAAATTCCGTATAAAATATATCCTCAAACCCCCACTTACTGACATACTATTTTTTACTTTTCGTTTCACTATTTGGTTATATTCGACATTTTTAACATAAAACATTAGTTGTGTTAATAGTGATGTAAGTAGTTGGTTCATACTTTAATACAAAACATTTCAAATTGAACCCATAAATATTTTTTCAGAGAATCATAAAATATCAAATAACGTCATTACTGTAATATTTACTGCTATAAAGTAATATTTAGAAGCTTAAATGCGCTTTATGAATGTCTAGACTACTTCTAATCCATACAATAAAAATACATAAAACGATAAGTAGCACATCAGTCTCGACTGTGGTTGAGATTTGATTGATTAAAAAACAACCTTTCTCATTAACTTGAAATTTTATTTAGAACTTCATCTCTAATTTTACTCAGCGTGTGAAAAAAATTTGAGGTTGCAAATTATTACACAAAAATGCTCACCTTGTTGTCATTTAGGTGTAAGGCGGGCATGGTGAGCTTTCTAGCATAGGATTTGGACCAGTCGATTGGCAAAATGTTGCCGAAATTGCCAGTAATTGTCCACCACATCCTGAAATAGAAAACAGTTACTAGGCAGAACTAGAAGTTTAACACAATAGAGCGAATATTACAATAATCAGAAGGACAAATGTAAATTAATAACGTACTAAAAATACCGACAACCTGCACAAATTAAGGGTTCTTCATGACCTTGTCGTACATTTTACTAAACGCAAGAAAATTCTGTTCTTAATAGGCAATGAATATAGGCACGTTAGGAATTATAATTATCGTTTGGAACTCGAGCCAGAATTTTATCCACTCGAAGTGAATAGATTCTTGAAGCTTTACAAACAGATGTTCCTCATAACTCTGGCCGATTTGATGGGTCTTCTTCAACTACTCGGAACAAAAGGTAACTGTCCTCAAATCAGAAGACTCGAACGATCTAGAGGATCGAGACAGGTGATTTTAAAGGCGATTCAGGATTATACAACTTTAACCCCGATTTAAGACCAGTTCACCTTGACTTAAGTCTCCTCGGATGTTAAGAGCAGTGCTGTCGTAACGGATAAGAGATTTTACGGAGCATATGGTTCGTTTCGTTTGGTAATGGTCTGCAGACTGCTTCTGTCGATTTTTTATGATGAATTTAGCTTGTCTGCGATGAAATATCGCAAAATGTTATCGAATTTAATTATTCAACATTCTATAACACAATGCGTCCATGCGGTAGTATTAATACTCCATACATCAATATTTGAAGGAGCAAGGTGTTCAGAAATTGATATTTACCACATGGTGGTATGTTGCAATGCAAGAACGGGGCTTGCTCCCATTTGCATAATATTGTGTTACCTAACTCTTAGCAGGTGCTTCCGAGTAATTGTCGGTCTTTCTTGAACGCTTGATTGCTGCGACCTCATGGGATGTTTTTGCAGCTTCTTTAAATAGCAACAAAAACCGAATCAAAGGTTATCGAGCATCGTGTTTTTAATTTGATAAGTGACTCGTCGTTGTCGCTTTGGTGTCGACTATAAACTTTACGGTCATTTTGCGTGAAGAAATTGTTGGCAAGAAGCAATTTTTTGTTCTGAAAACTTCTAAGGTACAAACTGAGCTTTCAATCGATTTCTATGACTTTTTTTTAGAAAATTACACCTATCAATTCTTGGTGATTCTATTTTATATATTTTTAATTTCAAATTTGGAATAAACAGTTTCAAATTGGAACTACATACACAGTTTTTTATGAGGAACAAAGTAACCAAATTTTAGACGAACATACATACATATATGAGCATAACGTAGAGAACGAGGCTCTAAAGTAAACGGCTGATTTTTGCCAGATTTTACAATGCTCGAAAGTGTGTCTGGCGAAATTATGAATTTTACGAAAAAATTTTTAAAAAAATCTGAAATATTCCTTTTACGTACTTTGGGATGTCCTAATTCCATTTCTGGAGAGATCAAAGCCCTAAAATGATAGACTGATTTTTGAGGGATTTTTTGAAAAGAATGGGAAATTGTCTATTGCCAATATGACATTGTATAGTATGACATTGTATAGTATCAATCTGAAATTGTTTATTCACAATTTGAAATTTTTTAGGTTCCAATTTGAATTTTTTATCCAATTTCAAGTTGTTCAGACCCAATTTAAAGTTGAAAAGATTTAGATCCTAGAATCAAAGATCTAGATGCTAGATCCTACAATCACCCACAACTTAGGTCCTAGAATCTTAGAATTTAAGATTTGAGGATCGTACAGTGCTAAAACCAATATAATACAGTAAAACGCGTAATTCCTAGTAAACTTTTGGCCCTCTTCTTCTCATTGCATTCGAACTCTCAACACACGAATAATGTTATCCTAGGAAACGAAACGCCTCAGAGTTTGTGCAGGGAAACGCAAGGTGAACTATTTTCGGATTTTAGGTGTGTTTATTAGAAGAAAATCCAACTCGGCACGATCCTAGGTTCAAATTTTAAAATAGACGTTTCCCTCTAATCCTGCTACTTGACGTTAGCCTAGTTCCGATGAATAAGAGAAGAGACGTTAAAGGAGTAGGTCATCGAGCGGTAACCTTATGAAAGGTGAGACCCTGCAAAGGGCGTAAACCCTTACATATGCCACGCGGCGACTTAGGGTAATTACCCAGAAAATTCCGAGCTGCAGGGAACGAGAGGCGCCCGTAGGGCTACAAATTGACTTTTCTGCGAAGGTCAGGCTTATTCCGACCTCCTCTATCGTAAAAGAAGATTAAAGCGTGGCGAGATTTCATTACGTGTGATGAAAGGTGAGGCATGGGGGATATACGACCTCAGTTGACTGACGGAAGAAGTGTGGGCCCATGGAAAAATAGGGGGAACGTTGGGGATTTGCGATACTTGGGGAAGAAACGTCGTAAGAACATTTTTTTTTCTGAGATTCCGCTGAAATTTTATGACGAGAAGGATGATTTATTGATATTCAGACGACTTTCCTTGAGTTGTCGAGATTGCTTGGGTGATATCTCCACCTTCTACCTCCACCTTGGAGGAGAAAGCAAATCTCCAGCAGACAGAAGCAGTTATACGTCCTGAAATAGTAAGTGGACTGTGTAATTGTGTACATTTGTAATCAGATTCTGTCGTGTGGCTTATTTATCGTGATGCACATCAAGATAGACCGATTAGAATATTTATAATGAGGTTGAACGCACCGAGAATAAAATTACTACACTACATTTGCCAAATAATTTCCTAAACATCACGTACTTGTATTTTTTAATTCAATTTTCGTGAATCGTTCCAATGTATATTAATTTTTTACAGTAGGTGCATTATTCGGTAAGCAAAGAATTTTCTGCAAAGGTGTTGAGAATTCCCATTGTTTCGCGTATGTGTCAAAAGTTGCATAACAAACAAAAGGTTTTAGTAAACATACATTTAGTCTCACTCAGCAACACTACCATAATTTGCTTAGGTCAGGAGTAATTTACACCTAGCAGTTAGACTAGATTTGCAATTAGGTTAGTCAATAAATAAACGATTTAAAATTTTAAATTGCTCTCAAAATAAGGAATCTCTGCAATGTTTGGAGTGTTAAAATTTAGGTCTAAAATAGGAAAGCAATTCTCTAGTTTCAACGGAAGTTCCATTCAATATACCTGGAAACTGGAAACTTAAGGTTGGGGTCTGCCACTAACTTTTAGGGCGGACACCTGTCGTGTTATTTAAACAGTTCACCAAACTTTACAGTAACATAATAACGGAGAAGAACTACGTCTTCAAGGGGACAATTCAATTTGGTCCATCACATCACATATTTGAGGGACTCTGCTTTTATCCTCTTCGTTGTAAACTTAGGACTGTGTAAAATCATAAGGACGATGGTCAGCTATTGTGACCATTGGACTGAGCAAATACTTTTATTTGTGTTTGTGTAAGGTACGGCACATACTTGTGTTATCCATATACCTGCAGAAGTACAACTGGAAAGTAGAGGGAAGCTGGTCTTGTAAGAGTTGATCTGAGAGGAACTGGTTTACAACTTTCATAAAACTTGTTGAGCATAAAAAGATGGAATTTTTCTTTGGTTGGTATTACGTGTACCTGCGGTTCAATACTCCACTTATTCATTGCATTCTACTGGTATATGCATCAGTTTGTTTTTCAATACGCAGGAGTGCGATAACCCCTAGTAAATTCTTATTAGATGTAGCAAAATTAAGAAACGTCATTTTTTTTTAGTAATTTTCAATTTTTTATGGTTTACAATAGTTAGGAAGGTCAAAATTAAACTCGCTGTTATTGCAATAGTTAATATTTAGGTCGAAAAAAGGTTGTCTGCATTAGAGAATTAGAGGAAGGAAGAAGTAATAAAAAGACGCGAAGCGAAAAGAACAAAGAGAACGGAAACACCTTTACCCTTCCTTTCCTCAATGAATATTTAAAATTCAGTTGTTCAATAGCGAAATGCAAATTTGCTGGGACATTGCCCTCGAAAAACAAAGAGCAGCGAAGATCTGCTAAAGTACTCGTATTTAAAGTTAGGCGTATATTTCTAAAGGGTCATTTGCAATTCATATTAATGCCACGGATCATGTGCTCGCAAACTTAATGCAAAATAATGAAATATCCCCCTATTTGTTCAGTGATTCCGGTGATTATTGTTGACAACCCCCACTCAAAGATTTTCCATGCAGAATTTTGCACGTGTAATTCTTACGAGGGCAGTTTTCCTAGTGTCATTCTTTGATGTTTATGTAGTTTCCCATGTGTAATTATTTCACGTTCATGTAGTTTTCCATGTGAAATTCTATCAAATGCGGGCAAATTTCCATGTGTAATCCTACCAAGGGTAAGCTGACACAAAAATAACCGAAAAAAATCCATTGGAATTTGCTGTTACTTCGATTAAATTAGAATTTCAAATTGATTTCCCTGGAGCATAAAGTTTCACGCAACACCACATCCTATCCTAACAGATTGTTCTTTCAGTTCTATTATTCTCTGTTATTCACACGCCAATTTGTACATTTCCTCGCTCGTTTTATACGTGTCGTTTGTTCTTGCAATCCAACTGACAGATGGTACAACAATTGTCCGTACTTCATTATGTCTTCATGAAAAACGTGAGGATAGGATTACTTGCTTGTGAATAAGTAATTTAATCCTTTGGGTACCCACTTGGTGCTACACCGTACATAGTGCTACTACTGAAACCAACTGGGACTTTGGTTTCATCACAATTCATCTAATCTTCAATTGAATATTTAACTATAAAATATGTATCTCAAATTTTGTGACCGTATTCACGTTTTCATAAGATGATTTATTTTACTGGCAGATTTATTCAAGCATTTGTTTATGCAAAAACCTTCCCACAGTTTAATTGGAAGTGTAAATTCAAAATCGAAGTGTATATCGCGAGCATTAGGCAAAATTGTTGCTAAATCTAATTAAAACTTGGTGCAACTTAGTGTCGTAGTTCGGCGCCAAGAAAACTACCCCTATTTGAGGGTGACCTTTCTGAATGTAAATTCAACTGGCACGGAGCTCCATTGTATTATAGATTGTGATGCGGTATTTACTGTGTTGGAATTCTAATAGACATAGGTATTTGCATATCGCAAATCGATATTTTTACCTATTTTTAAAATTCTCTGGAGTAATTATTTATGTACGTTAGTATTTATTTTGTCTACACGTGTTTACTTACCTATAGGTACTCGTATTTATTTATCTACACTCGTATTCATACACTGGTAATTATATTGGTTGGATTGTACTGCTTTAGCGCAGTGGAAAGGAAACATAAATTTCAAGCTTAATTAACCATTTTGTTGTGATGCAACACTGAATAATTTCAATTAATCGAGGAGCATCAATGAATACGCCATCAGTTATAAGTGACGTTCTGATGCAATTGAAATATTCGTAATTTTCAAAACGAAGTCCCAAAATAGTATTTGTTGCTTATTGAAGTGACGGATTTAATTTGTTATAGCACAGATGGTTATAGTCATCGTGGTCTTTTTCCATTAATCATTGATTTGTTCCGCTTTTGCTAAGAAAATAATAGTGACCTATTAGAAATAAAGGCTTCCTTCCTTATCAGGCATTCACGCTTTAATACAGCGTAGTATATTGGTTGCTTCCGGTTTTTATCACTCATTTCCTCCTTAGAATGTACTCGTTGATGATAAATTGTGATGTTTGGTCTGAGTACACAGAAACACGCGTATTTAAATTAGCTTGGGGATTCCAACTGTTCAATTATTTGAAGAACGTGACAGACATTCAATTATGTAGACACTCAGACAACTGTTTAGTGCTATTGTAAAAGCGAGACGATTATTATAGTCTTCAAAACGATTTTATGTTTTTTAATCGACTGAAATAAATTTAGATGGATTATACCTAAATTAAAGAAATGTAGTTGGATTACCTATACCTAAATAAATTTAGGTGGATTATAAAAACACGACCGTTATTCTGCTCTTAAAAACTAAGCTATTGTTTATTATAAAAGCACCATAAGTAATCACCTATTCGTGAAATAAGGCAATAATGCAGTGAGGATTGCAAAACTATCAGATTGTTTGAAGTGGTTCGTTATTTGTTTACTCTATTTTAGGATGATAATTAGAAAGCAAAGCTAACACGAATACCCAATGAAGTCGTATAAAAACACTAGAAAGTGAAAAGCGTATTAGCAATTTAAAGAGCAAGTGCAAGTTGAAAGAATCACCAACCACACTCTTTCTAAGAACGAATTTGCTCATGGGCTGAATTCATGGATTCCAACAAGAATTAGCTCTCTAGAGCTCGACGAGTCATTCGTTAACTCTATGAGTAATTTCCTTATTTACATCCTTCAACTAGAGCGAACGACCGTTTCAATTGAAAAATTGGATATGCAGTAGGTACCTACTGATAGTAAGGAAAGAAAAATAGTAAAATAGACATAAAAACTTCGTTTTGAAGAGTATAAAAATAAAGGCTAATTGAAAATTCACGTAAGTAATTAAAATTCTACAGATGTTAGTCCTACAGTCGTGTAACAAGTTGCGCAGGTCTCTCGTTTAGGGTGAAAACCAGAGGGTGAAACACACCCTTATGGTATTGATTCCGTGTCCCTCGAAACAACCTTTGGTGTTTGCGTTTGCGCAATCGAACTGTTTCACCTATCTCATGCATATTTTTATGAATAATATATGGCCATTTATTTACTGTGTATATGTACCAGTAAAGAATGTAAAGATGTAATTATTCCGATACATGGAATCATTCCAACTATTTCAAGTATTACCCTATTACAGTCGGGAACACTGGAATAATAACAGCAAAAAAACTTCGTTTTGAAGAGTATAACAATCATGCGCCATTGATCTGTGTTTACAAAACACATAAAGAAAATTTGGCTTTTCGCACAGAAAAAGATTTTTGTATACTATTGCAGGAATTATGATTTGGCGAGGAACCTAGAATAATCCAAAGGTCTTTTGAAAACAATGACTCATGAGGCCATTCGCCTACGCACACCGCCAACTTGGGTTGTGCCATTCAACATGGTCACACAAGAATAAATATCCTGAATTTTGGATGGTGACCTCAATGGGAGTTCACTTTATGCGTCAACTGCAGAAAACTCGTTCCACCTATCACTTGTGTCTTGGTTCACTCAACTAGTTGCGAAATTTGCAAAAAACGTATTCGAAGTGGAGAGCACAGAATCATATTGAGGAAGACTCCTTCAATATAATTTGTTAAAACACCAAGAGGCAATCATATTTGCACAAGAAGAAATAATGAAGATGAATCAAGGAAAATGCTCAGGATTTGCACAAAACAGAATGATGAATGGTTTCTCCATGCTTCATGTTGATAGATGACAAATGATGACTAGAAACATCAGACCATTTGTGTAAGCACCATCTGATACAGTGGAATACCACATGATTTGATAAAATACCACGTCATGTGAAGAAATATTTCAGTAATGATCAGATTTTTTGGGGAAATCCAAATGCTAACGTCTCTCCAATAATCTCAGTGCATCAAGACGATGGCAAGTGCTGAAGACCTAAGCCCTTCCAGTAAAAGTGACTCTAATCCACTCACTGGCATTCGTTCATGATCTCCTCCTGAGTCCTCACTTGGACCGGAGCTAGCTTTTCCACAGACTCCTCATAGTTCCCGAAGCACTTGGTGATCTTCTCATCGAAGGTGTTCACCAGATCCTCCAGAGACCCAGAGAACGTCTCAGTGAAATTGTCAGCTGTATCCCCATTCTTCAGGATAATCCCCTTCCTAGGTAGGATGTCATTGTTGGAGTTGTCGATGAGGATGTCCTCGCCGAAGTCGGTCAGGACGTCCTTCAGGTTCTTGTTGAGGTTGATATTGTTCAACTCATTCTCGTTCTTGAGGTTGGCGTTGGTCTGGAATTCGGTGGAGCCCCACTCGTCTGTCTCTTCGAATTGGGCTAGAGGTGCCTCGAATTTCAACTCGGCCATCTTACTGGCCATATCACGCATGGCGAGACCGTCACTACCAGGCAATCGACGCGACACTGCGGCGGGTATTTACGTGAGGAACGCAAACGGTCTCGGCGGGAGATGGTGGGTTGGTGCGGGAAAGTCCTTCGGGGGAAGCTCTAGGACTGGGCTGCGCGCAAACTCCACGCGCCAATCTCTATTTGAGGGGGAAAGGAGATAGGGAAAAAGGTGGCTTCTCTTTCGCCAATTGGGTCCATCGGATCTTTGGTGCAGCATCCCATCGAGATGGGATTTTAAAGCTTCTTAAACTTTAGGGCGAATCAGGACGTCCTATCCTCTTCCTCTGGAGAATATCCTTACTGGTCGCATCTAGAGATCTTATATAGGATCAGTAGTCGCATCAAGACAATCTGGACTGCAGTTATTAAACATCCTCACTGGTCATATTAATATAAGATGGTCAAAATTGAGTGAACATCCTCACTGATGGTCCTATTGTGATAATTTGGACTGCAATGACTAAATACTCTCCTACTCATTGCTAAATTCTATATCTAGGAAATTGCAGTTTAGAGTTTAGCAAGGACTCATCAAAAATTTTAATTCTTTGGCATCCAAATTCAATGATTCTTTTCAATTGGAGATAAAGTTGAAAAACTTTTGATGATAACTCCAGCCGCTCATACGCAATATAGATTTTATTTTTTAATTACTTTTTACTTATTTTCAATTTGATTTTGTCCTGTCCTTATAATAGATTTACAAGTATTACAGTTTCTAAAAATGAATGCTGTATTTTTGCGATACACTCTGTTTCCTTCAACGAGGCTCGAGACATCTCATTCTCAATTCCATATCCTTATGGTTATATTAATGACAACGACAGCAGATATTCAATAATTAAGGATGTATAAATTAACTACGCACTTATACGAAGGTACCTATAGACAATTTATATTGCAAGCACTAACTATCCAATTAATTCTGATGACTTTATACTAGGAAATCATTAATAATATTCCCATCCTCCTATAGGAATTGTAAATGAAGTGGATTGTTGAATTACACGGAAATACGCCATAAAAATGTTTCGAAGACGTCCACTTTGGAACTACAATTACTTGGAGTATGCAACCAGAATAACGTCTCGATTCTACATAATCCAATATTCATCCATACCATCACAACCGATAAATATTTGCCATCACATATTTTTGGGTTCTTACCAGAAAGGATCAACACCCCTTAATATTCCAGTCCTCTAACCTTTTACCCTACCTTTTACCTGCATAACTTTCCATGTGACGACTATAGAATCACAAACAAATGGTTGATGATAATTTTAACACCTGACCCCCTTTTTTTGGAAATGATCCAGGGAAGGGTGCGGGAAAGCAGGAAAACAATTGGCGATATTGAAATTGAAAATGTTTAATTTCTGCTATTATCTCAACAACAAGAAAAATTTGTTCCTTCGTAGTTTCCCCCACATTCCTCCAGTTATCAGTGCATTAAGTTTTCGAGATGTAATAACGTTGCCAAACGGTGCCATGGCGTGTAACAGTGCGGCAACTGCTTAGGAGAGCTTGAATCCTATAGAGAGTTTTTCCTCTTGTGCAAAGTAATAAAGATAAACCATTGCCTTCCAAGACTCAATTTTCATAAACTCTCGAACCACTCTAGGGGTTGGATAATTCAAAGGCACACTATGAGCAAATCTCTAAGAAACTGGCGAACAACTCCCTCGGTGTGTAGTTCGAACTCAAAATTCTATAAGAAATTACACTTGGATTTAATTAGGTTCTGTTTGCTACCTCACAGGTGCCGTGGATTACCAATTCAACTATTTTTATTATTATTTATTATTTCTCCAATAAAAACAAGTCGATATCTCAAAAAATGCACCCGCTATCGTGACGACAAAATCTGGGACAGACGGACGAACGGACGGACAGACATGGATTTTTAGAATCGGATGATCATCCTATTTACGAATATGTCAAAATTTCTGATGTACGATAATTTTTAAGGAGTGTTACATACAGCATGACGAATACAATATACTTTTTTGAAAATTTGTTTTGAAGATTAGAAATATAGCCGGCAATTTTAGTATGTATTAAGTATGGAATATAACATCGTTCAAATGTCCACCGCGGTTTTGTTTGGTGGAAAGTATTCGGGAAATCGATGACTTTTTCGCATAAATCTGGCTGAATTTATGCATGGCATTGACTTTGACGATATCGATTGTTTTCGGTGTATTCGCATATTATACCTACCTGTAATTTAAGTTAACCCCAAAAGAAGGTGTTAAATCGCAAGATCTTGGTGGTCTGTTCACGTCATCACCGCAAGTCAAGATTTATGTGACAAAGTTATCAAAAATACGTTCCACCAAGCAAAACCGCTTCGAAAATTTGAAAGGCGTTTTATTCCATACATAGTGCCATAAAATATTCTTCCACCCCAAAAAAAAATACTTTTTATTAATATTTATATATCGGGCAATGATTATTCTTAATATTTACCGTTTGGTAAAAAAATAATTTGTGAGAACATATGTTTTTTTTTAAACAATTTTTTTTATAAGAGAATATTTCTTAAGATTTTCTTTTAATTTTTTTTTATGCACAATTTGTATGAGTTTTAAGACAAAGAGAGGATATACCTACTGTAGCTTAAAAAGTTGACATGATAGACAAAAACTGGTGTTATTTTTGAATTCTAAGGCCTAAAATTAGTGAAAAACAGGTGACAACCTAAGTCAACGAAATTGCTGTTCTCCAGTGTTATTACTTAAAATTAAAATCTACATACAGTACACACATCATTCAGGAGCTTGAGTTTTTAGATTCGGAGTTACAGACATTTGAAAAATCATTATTTTCTACATTAACACCTACATTTCTTTATGAACTTCAAGTGCACTAACAACATTTTCGTATTAGAAGACAATTGAAGAGTGGCAACATACATTCTCATTATGTACTAACAGAAGATAAACGAAGGATATTCAGAAAATAACTTGATTTTCACCCTGAAATGTACTTAGGTGTTAATGAAGAAAATAATAATTTTTAAATGCATGTAGTTACGAATCTAATCACTCTATATCCTAAGTATTGTAACGTTTTGAAATCAGCTTCCCACGGAAACTAAAAAATGGGAAAATATGCAGGGTGATCTATTTAAAAAAATAGTCGATGACGTCATAACTGAAATAGTAATGACGTCATAGCTCAGAAAACTAAAGTTGAGGAGGTGCAATTAAAAATGAAAAACGACCTGTTCGACGAATTTTTAAAAATATGTTGATATTCGGAAATAATTATTATATTCCATATTTTTGCCCTTCACTGTATTAGGTACTCTTTTTAAAACTTCGTTTTGAAGAGTAAAAACGAAATTAAATTAAATTTTCATTCGTTTGGGAATGAATCAAAGTTTTATAAAAACTTAAATATACAAAATGGGATGGACTAAGTGCTGAAATTGATGGACAAATATTTTTCTTCAGAAATTTTCATTATTCTGGATGTGTCACAAGAATACGATTGAGTTTATAGGCAACTCAAATAGCAGATGAATTTACAAGCTTAGGCAACACACGATCTTTCTTTGGATTAACATAGACTATCCATTGGCATAAGTACTTTTAAAAACTTATTATGTTATAATTATTACGATATTCAATCTTTTAAAAATAGTGCTCTTTATCATGACGATAACTCCCCATAATCCATAAATAAAAAGATGCAAAATTTTTAAGTTGTATTTAAAAGTGTTACCTGATGTGTCATTGATGCATGCATGTATTACTCCATGGTGCTCATTGATACTCAAAAGTGAAGAAATTTTTCAAGAAATTTCAATGCCATTTGTTCACATGGGCCTGTGAAATTCAATTGGAAAGTCAAGGAAATCCTGGAAAAGTCAGGGAGTTTCATAGTGGGAAAAGAGAGGGTACACTGGTCTACAATCATAACTGCATATTTGAAGTGAGGAGTGCTCATGAATATTGCATAGCCTGATTGAATATTCTAACTTCTTGATTGATTTATAGTAAAAATGTGTAATTAGAATTGGAAATAATTTTTTAAATATGCAAATATCTTGAGAATTGAGACAAATTGATAACGTACAAATGTATGAAATTGATACCTATAGTATTTAAAATTTAATATATGTAGGTTTGAATGAATAGCGTAATAACGCAAAGCCACTGAATAAATATGATAACTTAATGGCGATATTTTTTTATAAGTGGGTTAAAGGTCATTCTATTTTGAATTGACTTATGTACATAACTAATTTTTATTTCTGGCTTTCCCATTAATGATGCTCGTGTTAATGGGAATGATGTACTGCTATTAAGCATTCAATTAAGAAAAAAAAAACGATCCTCTTATATTATTATTCAAATGTTGGAAAGGAAACTATTACACTGTAATGGAAAAGATAATTACAGACACAAATTTATGAATTATTGAATAGGTGAAGCGGAATTATTCTTAGATGACTGAATTAATGAGTTTCCTTAGAAAATTTGGAATAAGTTACTTCTCTTGTCTAAACTTATTTGGTCAATTTAAGAATTAGGATACAGAATTGCAATAATGTATGGAATATTTTTTCAAATCTTGCATGTATGCTATTACAAATGTACATAGGTACTTACAGTATTCGAATAAAAAAATATTTTGTGCGGTATAATATAGAGCTTAGAAAGTGCCATGCCATAATAATAGAGTGGCTTGATAATAGATCAAAGTTTGAATTGGTTTAGGACGTAAATAAAATCGATTTATGGATGTGCTACGCTTCATTGGATTCGGTAATACAGGTTTATTGGAAATTTTATAGGTGAATATAATTCGTAGCACAATAGACCAGAAGATCATTATAAGAAAGAAGACGCAACTCAGACCCAAGCACCCGGTGCTTCGGGCTTAGTTCCTATACTCCCAATAATCGATATCAATTTTTGGTTGATAGTTCAATAGCAGAAAAGCCAACCCCAGGGTATGAGATATTAACAATGCTCATTATCAGCGTTTGCGCAATCACGGCAATTCGGAAGAGGACGGCCCGCTGGGGGCGGCTTGCGCTGAAGGGGGATGGCGCAACTTCATAAGGGTTTCGGTTGTAATGCGATACTATTGCAGGGGGTGCGAGTTTTCCACCTAATGGCAGTATGTACGCGCACTCTGTCCGGGAAATCTGTGCAGAGGAGGAAAGCGAATTTTCTACGATCGAGGGCGCACGTGTGGAGTTGGCATCCTTGAAGCATGTGACCAAGTTAAGAATTGGGAAAAATGGTAAGTGAAAATTTCTGTCAAGTATTATATAAACTTGGAACCACTGTAATTCTTTGAAATTGTTTGTTACCTGAAGCACATTATTATTCGGAATGTGTCCTCTCAAATATTTACTTTTTAACGCATGATTTATAATCACCCTCGTTAGTAAACCGTGGCGAATTCAGTAGAACACGATTATTATGGTAGATAAGATAATGGAGTAGTTTTAACAACAACCTGTGGCTACATGTGGTTATTTTGCTCTTTATCCAGTGAAGGGGTCAGGATTTATTATTCAAATTGCCTTTATTAGTGTCCCATTGTCGCTTTTGCCGCGTGCAGGATGCGAGTTTAGAAATATAGAGTGACATTTGTGCCTCATCGCTGCAAGGTTTCGAACAGATGCCTGCCTGATGGAATCGTAATCATTTCGAGTGTTGATAACGCATAAATAGGCTCGCGATAAATTCTGAATGCACGCAGTTAAAGCCCATAGATTGATTGAGAAGCACTGCAATATTGTAAGTACCATTGCAACATTCCAGTTAATTGTTTAATACTTATTATTTTATTGTTCAGTGTATTCAATAGTTGGGTGGATATTAGAGTTTGATGAATATTCACTGGGAATTATATAAGAGGATTTTTGACTTGTTTTTGAATTATTCTATCAATCGATCTCCTCATTCGAAGACAAACAGGGGTTGTTTCTTTTTCCTAATCCACTCATTCCGAGGGGAGTTACGGAAGTGGATTAAATCGCTCCTCGAGTAAATTGGAGTGCTTCAAAAATAAAAAGGTTTTAGAAGTTAATTTGAGAGAGATCCGGCAACAAAGAAGTCGCATTGGGATAATGAGTTTTGGAACTGAAGCAACTCATTGCCAATCATTAAAGTCTGACACCTTGGAACGTGCTGATTGCACATTTTAATTAGCTCCACCTACGTGTCATCAATATTTAACAATCCAGTGTGTGGTTTACTGTGTAAGCGGTTCAACTAGTCGTTACAAGGAAGTATTGTTCCATTGTTTTCCTTGCTTCAGCGTTTACTTAAACTTTATAGTCTCCTTGTCGGAGGAAACCAATATTCTAAATCACAGGGTTGGTTACTGTGTGCCATACACATCACTCAGTACATATACTGCGTGTGTACCTCATAAAGTACAATGCTAGATCGGTATCAGTACGTAACAAGTATCCCTTGTTTGGTCTAAATTCACCTTTTTTACTCCTTGTGAGCTTGATCCTTCAAATTTTATTCGCAGAGGTCAAAATCGTTAATATACGCAACATTTATCTTATCGTCTACGCGAAAATTAGAAAATCTTATCAGGAAGGATCCTTCGCTGCACAAACATGCATCATGCTGAGAACATGGGTGAGGCTGTAAGGGCATGGTACTCCTCCCTTTTTCCTTTCACTTCTATTGTATTCGTACATTGTCCATTCTCTCGTTGATAATCGGTTCTACATCTGGGACTCAGAAGGACGACGCGTAATTCAAACGGCCTAATTTATTATTCTCTTGGAGTTTGAGGATTTAGTTGGTAACGATCCAATGGGCAATGGGCACACATTCTCATCTTTGCAAGGCCAGGTTTGCTAACAAGATTAGGTTTTCCCGAATAGATAAGGAGTTTCATACCTGCGCCTATGTTTAGGCTTGACGCGAATTTTTTTTTTTTGAATGCTACATACTTCATTTATTGAAAGTAAACTTGTACCACTACAAATTATTTTACGTTAAAATTCACAAGGTTCCATGAAACGCGAGCACTAATCCAATTATCTGGAAAATTGGCAACGTCGCGGTTTCAGCACCAATTAAAACTCAAAAACTCATTTACTGCAGGATGGTTGAATTGAATAGCTAACTCGATTTGTGTGGGGCGTCGCGACGCCCTCAGCGTCCGTTTTACTGTAATCCCAATGTATTAAATTGATGTGACTATGGCAACCATTCCAGGATAAAACATTGTCAATTATTTAACCATTGAGTCCATTTATATGGTTACTCTGTTGTTTTTATTCCTCTCCTGTATCTTGTTTCTACCCAGTATTGAAATATTCGATTGTATCATCATTAATAATACAGTATTCAGTACAATCATTTAGCAGCATCTTCTAACAAATGGTTCATCATTATTTTTCGGAATTTATTTTTTAGTTGAGACTCCTTGTAACACATGTTGATGTCTTTCGTCCATTAAGTTTTTTTTTTCATTTTATTAAAATCAATTTCGTAGTTTTATCAACCGATCCAATATCGTGAAGTCTTCTTATGTAACCATGTCTTCTGATAACGAACATTAAAAAATTAGGAATAGCATTCGAGAAATTGATAATTTCAATCGAAACATCTACGAAACTCCTCGTTAATGATGACTAGAACAGCGTACTATTACTGTAACCGCAAAACACATACTATTATTCACAATTGATTTCAAAAAAAGATCGAAAGGCACAGTTTTTAATAGTGTCCAAAATGAACTAACATCCGAGATTTAACATGCTTTTGTAATAGTGCTAGCGTGCGTTATAAAGAACCTCAAACTCTTTTTCAAGGTACATTAGATCATTGACGTCAATTGCTGTAAAAAATTTCTATTGTACCAAGCATGTGATCGTTTTCCGGTATGGTGCAAAGGATAACTTTAAAACGATTTTAATTTGAATTTGTAATTTAACTGAACTCTACTTTCGACATTTCAAGCTGAAAAGAAACACAAAATAAATGGAATCGCTATCAATGGGCAATTAGTTGGACTTCTAAAGATGCGGATCATTTGCAATCGAACAATTTAGAGCAGGGAAGACAAGAGAAAATTTAATTGGAATGTGCCTCAGACACAAGGTGCCGTTGTTCCACAAGGGACGATTATTAGTGTCGCCCTTTGAATTTCCTCCAACTTGATTACACAAACCCTTAGATGGAGCTGCGTCCCGAGATAATTAAGTTCTGGCTTAATTGCGCCTAACGTCCTCGTTTAAATCAGGTCAGGGGGATGAAAAGTGTCATTGTATCGGAGCTTAGGTCGTCAATTTCATGTTCACACAATACCGATGAGTCCATGAGTACCTGCTTGTTGAGTTGATGAGGACTATGCAGTAATTTTTATCACTGTACTTCCTAATTGTTATTTTGTCAAGAGAACAGATATTCTGGATGAATCTTTATTGTTGATGAGTCAGAATGAATTACTATTTTAGTTTATATTGTTTAATTGAAATATTGTTATAACTTTTTGACAGCGTTCAAGCCATAAGTAGATAGTTGAAAACTTAGGAATTCATTTCAAATATAGATACAATTTGTCCGAATGATTGGAAAAATCAGGAACAAGTAGTAACGACCTACCTCCAATTGATCAGTAATGTTTTAATTTACAAGTTATGATTTTGCATTAATATTGCTCTAAAGATTTAATTTTTAATTTTTACGAGCTTGAGTTTTTTATCTTCAGATTGAAAATTACGCATTGCTTACTTTAAAAACAAAAGCCGATGTTGTTATAGAAGTAGTACAAAATACGCAAAAATTGGGAAAAACGGGATGACGACATTTCAAATGGTTCATCTTGTTTAGAAGCAGTGCCCCCACCCGACCATACGCCACTGGTCAAAGTACAAATTCCGGAATGGAGAAACCAACAAAAATATGCTAATGTCTGCACTAAAAAATTCATTCTGATGGTAATGACTAATCTAAAATAATAATTAAAATTCCGTTGATGCATAAGTTCAAGGTGATAGTGGTATAATATTTCGATAAATTAAACTGAATTCTAAAAATTTAATATTTATCCTTCACAGTGATAACGCCTGTCAGGCCAAAGATTTGCAATCTAAATGTTTTACTGTGCATTTTGTAAAGAGGAAAAATTATTTGTTTCGTTCAGGCATTTGAATTCGAATTATAAAATCATTGTAATTATAATGGTGCAACGTATTTTTTTCCAACGCCCCAACTTGATCACAATTTTAATTTTTCCATTAAATATTTTTCCAAACTCATGATTATGTATGACCGAAATTGTTGGAATAATTATGAATGAAAATTAATTATTTTGTATTCGATGCTCGCCAGTTGTGCCAGCTACAGATAGTTTACGCATTTGGTACATCAATATTTATTGTTATAAACAAATGGCCTGTAACAAAACAACAACTTCATGAATTTTGCTACCCGTCTGAAAGTTCAATAATGAAACGTGTGCTTACGCTTGATTAACCGTGCATAAAACAAGAATTGTGGTTGGCTTGTTTATTACAATGTTCGGAAGCATGACTTCATGTTGCACGTAGTATATTCATTCTGAAAATAGGATGATCTCAGCCTTACACATTCTAGAATGCAAAAATCAATTAAAAAAGTCAATCCACTAGAAATGGATTCCAATGAAAACAAGTCGCTTTTCGTAGAATTCTGGACATAAGGGTGATTTTGTTGTGTAATAAATTAAAAAGTCCATCATTCACTCAATGGTGAAGTATAACTTAGACTGGAATTAATATGTGCATGTAAATAAATCAAAAATAGGTGCTAGCAAAGAGTAATTATGAATCTTCTTTGGTGCTAGATAATATTAAAAATGGAATGTAAAGTAGAGAAATGTAATAAAAAATTAACTTTAAAATAAGAATAAAAAATAAACTTTAAAATAAGAATAAAAAATAGTTTGGAAACAAATTTAGAAAATTGAGTGAAAAGTTAAATTAAGAAATGTAAAGAAAACTAAAGTTATTATTTTGTTTTTTAAATTCAATGTAAATAATACTGATTTTAAAATAGACTATAGTGGATGTAATTTGTAATAGTTGAAAAACAAACACAATAAATCATACACGTGTTGATTTTTCCAAATTACGCTGCGATAATTAATCATTAATCATAAACAATTCACTCGCTTACAATAAATAATATATCAGTCGTTTAATAATGAAATCAGTACATCAGAATGTCACCTAGAATGGATTAACTGCACATATTGTAAGGTTTAACCACAGATTATCTGTAGTGTAACTTACACCTTTTGAGGGGTATAATAGGAATATCCGTGTTATGACAATCATTGGAAACAATAAGATACGTTATCCGTGACAATTTAATTCAAAGCAAAGGTTATTCCGATCGGGACCAGTGGGAATAAATCAAGAATTTTTCACCTATTTATCCTTTCTATTCTCGATGGGAAAACAATTTTCTACTTTTGCGTTTCGTCAGTGACTGAGCAAAATGTGAAACATTTTAATGGGCAGGCACGTAGGAAAATGACATTTATTCGTTGCCTGGTAAAAATCTTCCGTTGTTGGAATACCTGCTGTTGTTATGTAAATGCGAACTGCAGTTAGATTTTTATGAATGTCGCTATTTTATTCTAATTTATGGTGCGTGCCTTGATTCGAAATGAATCAACGTTGGAAGTGAGGTATTGCTTTGTTTCGACACTCTTGCGTGTGGAATGCACATTCATCTTCATTTTACAAATTCGCATTCGGAGTAATTCATTTCAAGTGATGCTAATCAAAATTTATGACTACTACTATGGTTACTACTGAGATTGGGCGGTTTGTAGGCTAATGGTTAGGAAATCAGGAAATAAGGTTTTAATAATATACATTTTTTAAGCTTCGTTTCGGAGAGTAATAATCGGGAGTGCAAAGACCGATTTAAAAGTTTTATAAAGACAAAGCATGATTGATTGACCTTCAGAGGTTCCGCTTTGAGTGGTATTAAAATAGTGTATGCAAAAAAAACAGGGATATTATTAGGTAATATGACTAGGTAGCCTAATTTGGGTTGGAATACAAATGCAACACATTGACATTGAGCATGCTAACGATTCAGACAAACTTGACAGTGAACTTATTCAATAACGAGAGGAAAAACTCGATAAATTAAATGAAATTGTACACTGCTTTATTAAACCTACACTACCTTAATGGTGTTGAAGAACGATTAACAGCCTCATTATCTCAGCGATAATCATGATTGGCTTATTAAAAATGGCGAATGTAGAAATGAATTTGCAGTATTCACCTTCGATGTGTTATTTGTGGTTCGTGTAATTGTAAAAATTTTGGTGATAAGGCAAGTCTGATAAGTGATTTGAGTAGGAAATGATAACTTGTTCGATTTTAGTCTTCACTTCGGTAGGGTAAAGTAAAATTAGGATCTCTTTGCAGTAATTAAAAGCAATGATGCTATCGAGAAGTTCCTTGAGATTTATGAGAATTGGGAAATTTAATCCAATTAAATGTCAAAGAAGTGCAAGTCAATGTTTGGTTCGTTGGAATGGCGACAATGCAGTGCAATTTCGCCTCAAGACAATCACTTCGAAAAATGTTCGACTTTATGTGAGTATTGGAAGAATTAATGATATTTCCTGTTCCATGCAGAATATTTATTATTTCAAGGAATAATTTAGTCGTTTATTTCCATTCAGACGTGATTCTACAAAATTCCTCATTACGACGCGTTCGATTTTATTGCTGCTTTCTTTGCGGTTGTTTTAGCCTTAACGCGATCAGTTTTACAGAATTGACAATTCGCTTTCGTATGGTTATTCATTAGGGTTCTGCGGTTCGCAAACCGATGGGTCGTGTTTCGTGTTTTGATAATCAAATGGTTGAGTAAATTAATGGGAAAAACAAACTTTATGCTCCACTGAAATCCGACTCACGTTTCAGTTGAACTGGTTGACGCCTGATTGTCAAGGTTCAACGAATTTTCATTGAAGTTTTGGATCACAAGTTTCGGTGGTCAGTTCTAGCCCAAATTGTGCTAATGAGCTCAATTAGTTGCCTATTGGGAGGAAAAACAAGGCTCCCACACATTGCACATTGTTGATTAGTGATTCGTTTTGATTATGAGTATTCTAAGAATATTGGAGAATAATTAAGAATGAAATCGCTAGATGCGAAATATCGTGATGTAATTAAATATATAGAATTATGACAGGTACCATATTTATGCAGAAACTCTCATAATTGGTCTATAATTAAGGTGATTTTGAACTAGTAAACAAATTTATGACCCATACGTTGTTTATTTAGAAATGCCAAACTTTTAATCTTGTATATGTTCTTTAATCAGTTTTTAAGCAGTTTTTGATGAAATTTGATATGCACATGAGTGCCACTAAAAATATGTCACTCTAAAAAATAAACGCACCTCTAATGGGTTGTCCATTTCAATCGTGGCTTTTTTTTAATAATAAATAACACTTGTAAAAATTATTGGAACTTTAATATACTCGTTTATACATTTTTAATAAACTAATTGGTTTATAATAATGTAAATTTGTATACATTTTTAACGGAACAGTAACAATACAGTGAATGCAATGAAAACATGTGGAGATATTATTGTACATATTCTTCAAGACAAAGGTTTTTCAGACTGTGTTCAATCAATAATTTTTGCTATCCTGAATATCTAAATTCATGGCTCTAGTGGAAACGCGAAATGGAATAACAATGGAAGCCCGAATGTTTCCAATTCCACAATACAATCAAAATATTTATCTAATTTGCATATCGCCCTCATATGTTAAAACGGAATATTTCCCTAATGAGAAGCCAGACGCGTTCAACAATTTCCATTGTTATGAACTTTAAACAAATAATAACAAATAAAAAATATTCCCAGCATTCAATAAAGTATATCGAGCTCTGTCACAATTAATTAACCCACTCCCAAAGTCCTGCTGGTCGCCAGACGTAAATGTAAAAGGATGAAGAGCGCCGCAAGGATTGCGCAGGAAATCCTTGAACTAGACACTTACATACACTACTACGACCGTAGAAGCGAGTTTTGAGGTGGCCTTTACTTCTGGTTTGGGGACAAAACTGGCTTCCTAAAAGGGTCTCAAATATATAACGTTAGCGATGGCCAGGTAGAATCAGTTAACAGACGCTTAGACGGTTGGCAGCAGTGCTCGCCAAATTTTCAAGCGGATATACGTGTGATTTTCCACCGTCGAGATGGCCGTGCAGATGCAGTCAGTTTTCGGACTTCCGGAAAAATTCGAGAAGTTGAAATTCTCCGAATATGTGGTAATTAGAGTCCTTTTTTGTACTGAAATAACATTTCAGGCCTTGCTCTTCAAAAATAAGTCATTATTTTATTCAAAACGAAGTTTTCTTAAACCTAAGAATTTTTCAAAACGAAGCTTTCTCATACCTAAGTATTTTTCAAAACAAAATTTACTCATAAGTATTCTCTAAAACGAAGTTTTATTTTAAAGTTTTAAGCTTTATAACATTTGCTTTGTTCCTTTTTTACTGGATTTCCATATAAATATGGACAATGTTTCACCTATGCAGTTTGATTAACAAAACTCACCGTTTTGGCAAGCTTAAAAAATAAATTTAAATTGTTAAGTAGAATTGGAATTATTTTTGGCAATGTAATTTAAATGATGGTAAGTACTTCTCTTTATGAGGAACCTCTAAAATTGATTTATGAACTGAATCTACCTTGACTTTGTTCTGCTCAAGTACGCGAATAAATTTTGGTGCCAATGTCAAGTTTGTTCGCTCAATTTCAATAGGTTTCTTTGCATTTGGTTTATTTATAGTGCTTTGAAAATTTATTTAAACAATTAGAGCCACGTCGTTTGGGAGTTTAGTTTGGACGTTTGCCAGGACAATTTTCTCCTCTTGCAATTAGGAGTTCAGAAAAGGCGTCCAGTTTATTGAATTCTATGTATTCTGAAATAATTTTTCAGTTCGACTAATTCAATAAGTTAAAATATCCTAATTTAATTTGTTACAGTTTAATTTGATTCAGACTGTCTTCATGTAAGTTTTGAAAGCAATCAATGCTTGAGAAAAAATTAATTTTGTTCTATAGATAGTTGAATTCGAGTTCAATTCTCCAATTGTCATTCCAAGATTATTGAATAACTGTAAATATATTTCTCAAAGATTTTCGTTTTCCTGAAAATCCAAATCCAGTTGTTGAGTTTGGAATTATTGAAGGGTCCGATTTTATGTGAAATGCTTGAGGCCACATCCGAATGGAAATTGCTGGCATTCCTGCAAATGGAAATCCTCGAATTTTCCTGTTGAAATGTGGCAATTCTCTTTGGGAATTCGGTCGAGAATTTGACTGGAGTAGTTTTTGAAATTCTTACCAATGGCTGCATTTAAATTATCGTCAATTAAATTGTCATCAATCCAGTTTCAATATTCCACTAAAATCTACAATAAAAATGGAAATAAAATTGGTAATGTTCCAATTACATTGTTTCTGGTAGTGTCAATCCATGGGTTACAGTAACAAGTTAGTTACAATAGCAAGTTAGTTACAACTCAAGTATATTTAGACAGTAATTTCGAAAACCGCAAGTGCTCATGATGATTCATACCCTTTCCGACCTTCGAGTTGAATCCAGGAAAAAGATAAGTGCGACTTTTTCAAAAAAGTACGAATTTTCATGAGGACGTGTGACACCTTTTGACTTGTTTACCCCTTTTATCGACTTTATCTTGCTGACGTGGCAAAACCCAACGTATGGCTTATATCGAATTTCTTGAAAATGTAAGTCATGGAACACTAAATTTACAGTGAAGTCGTTTCGCCATTTCGACTCAAATATCGTCCACTCGACTATAAATAACTTAGAGAGGCAACAGTTTCATTACGAAGTGGTTGGTTTGGTAAATAAAATTTGCGCTTAAAATTTTACACCAACGTTAGTTGAACTGGTGCTGCGTTGTTCAGACATTCGTAAGTCTAATCTGTGAATTAAATAGTAACCATAGTACCTATAACATGCAGGAAAATCGATCGATTGCTCGTTATTATTTGAACACGTTGAGAATTCAGGGGAGTAAATTATGCACTTTATGGCATTTTATCATTTGGACGACCCAAATGTTTTTCAGTTGTGGCCTCAATATGAGAATGAGGTCGATGTCGCCTCAACAAACTCACGAATGCATAATAAAGGCTTTTGAGACGTTCCCCTTATTTACATAGCACGAGATGCATTTATATTCTATGGGGATCGTAACAATGAATTTCTGAGCGGATTATGCAAGAAATTCCAAGTTAAATATGTACCTACTCCAATTTGGAAAATTTCTTCGGAGATTGCAGGATGGGCCTAAATTCTGAGTTGAATTTCTGCCACTATAAATAATAAATAATCTTGTTTTATTTTTCAGTCCACAGACAGTATGTCAATCCCTTCAACACCTTCAACCCCCGGATCCCCACCAATCCAAGAACCATACTGCATCAAATTCATAACGCAGAAGGACGAGACGGAAGTCCTGGACTTCCTGCGAAGATTCTTCTTCAGAGATGAACCTCTGAACGTTGACATCAAGTTGCTGGAAACTGAAGACTCCACCTGCAAGGAATTGGAGGACTATTCGGTGAAATCCATCAAAGACGGATTCTCCTTGATGGCGGTTTCCGAATCGGGAAAAATAGTGGGAGTCAGTTTGAATGGCTGCATCAAGAAGGACGATCCTGAGGAGGAGGAAGAATGCCCGAATCCAAAATTCGCGAAAATCCTCAAGCTCTTGGGGACAGTGGACAAACAAGTGGACGTTTTCGGACATTTCAAGAATATCGACAAAGTGATGATCGTCAAAATTTTGTCCGTCGATAGTTCTTGGAGGGGAAGAGGAATCGCCAAAGAATTGATGGATAGGACAAGGTAAAATGAATGACCTTATAATTCCATTCTATGGGAAGATCCATTCCTTCATTATAGCAGTCAAAAACCATAAAATTAGAAATTGTCGTATGATCAAAATGGAAAATAATCTACTGTAATAGGAATATGTTGTCTGATGCAGTCTCAATCATCAGGTAGCCACAAGCATATCAAGCATTAATCTTTACGCAGTCTAACCCCATTAATGTAACATGAAATGTATTTTATGCCCTCAATACAGAGCAAAGGGTTGGGAGGGAACGCTTTCAAGCCGAAAAAGGGCTGCCACATAAAAGCCGGCTCAGGGGATTTGCGCTTCGAATGTACGATGGAATTATTCCGCAGACCAGCTTCGATTTTATGATCCCATTGAAAAGAAAAGTGTGCGGCGGTATAGTGAAGGGGAATCCTTACGATTTCCTCGAATGAGGAAATTGATTTTGCTTTGATTCGCCATGGTAGCGTGTCCAGGAACGTGATATGGCTCTCTCCGGCCAAAAACGAAACCAGTTCTGTTTGAAGGATAAGTTTGGGTGTCGAAGAGACAAGGAAAAGCTGAAGCCAGACAAAATAGAAATAAACAAGTCGAAGGTTATTGCCAAATTTCAGCCTCTAGTTCCATAAACAATCGGATCAAGATCAAGCTGATGCGAAGTGTTTGCCATTCTCTTCGACACTAGCTTAGTCCGTGTGGACAGTTCATAACTAGTTGGGAACTAGAACGCATGCGCAGTGGAGATTTCATGCGTCGATAATGGTCAATTTAACGCTGAAATTAATTACTGCCCATGCGTTCTGATTCCGAACTGGTTCTGAACTCACTACACGAACAAAGCAATCGCAAAATTTAGGATTCCGTAATTGAAAGGAGAAAATCCATTAGGGAATAATCAAATAAAAGTTCCTGGATGTCTGCAATGTAAGAGCAAAAAGCGAGCCACCGGATCATTAGCTGATCCCCAGCCACCCCATCCACTCTCCTCTCGTGTTAAGTGCTGCGGCAAGGGGCGCGGGGTTGAAGGGAAAAGTTGAAAGCGAAGCGAAGAAATGGGGAAAAACTCCATCGGTCTTGTGAGTCTAATGAACCCAATTTGATATTCCACTTGCAGGGACCTTGCCAGAGAACAAGGAATCGGTCTGATGAGAGTCGACTGTTCCAGTCACTTCAGCGCAAGAGCCGTAGCTAGGCTGGGCTTCGAATGTATATACACGTTGAAGTACGAAGACTACAAAGAAAACGGAAGCCCAGTCTTCCACCCCGAGCATCCCCATACAGAGGTCAAGGTTTTTACCCAACGAATCGTCTAGATTCCAATTCCCAACCCCCTGATATCCAGAGGCAATCTTTCAAATAGATCCCCCCTTACTCCAGCCCTTGACCTTTGTGCTCCCTTTGCACAGCTACAAGAGGCTTGATGACTCCGTTATACCATGTATAACGTAAAATTCAGAAATTTAAACATTCGGGAACAACTTGATATTGCAAGCTTTACATTCGGACAAAATTTAACATTCGATAAAAATAATTTAAGAATTATGGAAACATGAAAAACCAAATTTTTCTAAGCAGTTTTAGAACGAAACCAGTCTTTTGACCACTTTCGTTCTTTTTGAGTACAATGAAAATTTTCACATCCTTCAGCGTATCGTTGACTTGGAGACCTCAGATTTAATGCAACGACTTACCAGAGAATCCAAGTGGAAATCTTGTTTAGTACTAATTGGTAAAGTCTAACGTTAATCTGAAGTTTCTATTCGATCAACCCTCCCAAAAATGGCCTAAAAGCACAAACGGTAATATTAATTTGTGTACATATAATCATATCTGTGGTATTACTAAACCCAACTCACTTTAAAAAAACTGAATGTTGCCTAATGTATAACGTTTGAATTTTTTACAAGAAGAACATAATTTTTGCTACTCCATGACAATATATGTATTTTATTACTCAAAAATGAATTCCTATAAAATTGTGGTTGTATTGGTAAACGTTTAATTTCATTATTCGAGTTAATTATTATTGCGTAGGGATTTTTTTTAAATCCATTCCCCTATCCCACAATAATAGCAGATACTTGCTCATAAATGTACACTAATTCGCTATCTACTATTATTATGAGACAGAGCATATAACCTATGATTCAAAGCGACTTTTTGCTAATCGTCGCAAATCTTCCTTTCTTTTATGTGCAATTATGGACGAATTTTATTCTATACACAAATTTATACTGTACAAATGATTGTGATATGTTGTAGAATTTGCTCATGTGATTAGAAGTTGTAGAATTTGAAATAAATGGTTTTTACAACATCCACCTGCTCTCATTTCAATCTTACACCAACTTCTTCCTACATAGGGTGTCCCAGAACTGGAGAAACAAAATTTTAGGGTATAGTCTACAAAATTTGTGGATGATGAATTCGTGGGAAATAATTTCCAGGCTTTAGTAGTTTTGAATTAAAGGCAATTAAAGTTGACCAATCACAAGTCAGAAAAGCCCAGGCGTAATTTCGTAAATCAATTGCTGGGTGGTCATTTTGAGGATCAAATGAGGGTATAATGATTAAAAAATGGTGCTGTCGCAATTATAATTTTACTAAATTATATATCGATTATCTGTCAGATATTTAGTGTCGAAGATATTCTAGAAGAAAATGTATTCCCAATAGTGCATACGAAGAAGAATATGTTTTATTTTTGTAGGTTGCACATAACACTACAAAAACTAGATCGGGTGATTTACTTAGAAGTAACAAAAGTTTCATCAAGACAAACACAAATGCTGGATCAATAATGATTAATAAATGTTCTTACATGACAAAAAATAGTTTTTATTAAATTTTTAAACGGCAGGAGAATAAATTAATGTTGGGTCACTACTGAACCATTTTGGGTGCCTACGTTAAATTATTCTTTTGGTATCGCGAGGGTTGAAAGTCCATCCTTTTTATCTCACGTGAGATAGTAATGTTTCGACCTACAGGAATGTTGCATTTTATCAAATCTTTAAAATTACATTGGGATCATTGGGAAACAAAGTGACCGCCGTATTGTGACAAACGTTTTCAAAATTTTCCTTCACTCATTCACGTCAAAATTCACATCCTTCGAAAAAATTCAACGTGCAACATGTCCAATGAAATCTAGTAAAATGTAAAATCTCATTAACTTCCAAAAACAACTTATCAATCTATTGAAAGTATGCAACCAACTTTGTCGAGTTGCAGTCGGTGAAGACCAACAAACCATCGGGCCATACTAAATTATTCCCTTTGTTAAATAACGTGAAATCCTAATTTTACAATGGTTCTAACGCACGTATGATGCTTCTGAAGAATATAAGCTCGGACGGAAGGAAAGGCCTCAATTTTCTACTCTTGCAAAGGTACGATAGTCATCCTTTTAGTACAAGAGGAAGAGGTTAACTTTGGATACGACCTTGGCCTTGGCCCCCACCCCTTGTTTGTCTTTTGTTACGTAACAACGCTAGCGTTTGTTTCTCATTGATGATACCTTCTTACTTTGTAATGATACTATAGAATAATGTAGGTACGGTCATTGACCTTAATAGTGATAGTGAGATAATAAAATACAATGGCCCATACAACTGTGGTACGAGGAATTAATTTATTTATTAATTTACACACATATTCAGACAGCAAATAACCGTTTGTATTTAATGTGTACTGTAGGAAATAATTGCTACCCCTTAACAAAGTGGTTAAATCGACTCTACACCAAATCGATTGTAATTAATGGACTGATTCCTTACTTACTTACTTACTTACAGCTAAATACTTAGGAAAATGTTAGGAAAAAATATCAATACGAAAGTTAGGAAAAAATATCAAAACGCAAGTTAGGAAAAATATACCTACTGATTAATTTCGTATCATTAAAACATGTCGTTTTTTCACGTAGATTTCGAACGTTTTCGAGAAAAATTGAAACTCATTATGATACATTGGAATTACCGAAGAATTGCTCAGCCAAGGATATCAAGAATAACTTCATCAAATTATCCAAGAAGGTATGTTGTGCACTGATATCAGTGGATAAAGGAATACGCAACACACTTGTTACACACATACTTCTTACACTTAAAAAGCCAGTTATGCATTAGTGCAGTAATTTCCAAGACTGCCCAATTTTACGTAAACCGTATTTTATAAACTGATTTGTAACAATAGTGTATGTTCCCAATGCAGTATCATCCCGATGGTAATAACTCAGAAACAGATTCGGAAAAGTTTGTCAAATTGGTTGAAGCATACAACACCCTCAGTAAACCTGATTTGAGGAAAAGTTATGACGCGCAATTGTTGCGCAGAAGGCCGCCTATACGCGAACCCTATAAAACACCAAGAAGTTATACAGAATATTCTTACCAACAGAGAAAAAAATCGAATTTCACCTATGGGTAATAATTTGAGTATTTTTTAAAATACATCATATTGGAATGTACAATACTTACCTATTGAAATGTTTACCCATACAAATCTATTCACAGAAATTGGAATGACCCCTCCTTTTGGAGAGAGCATGTTGCAAATGAGGCAAACGAAAATTTCAACAGAAAACCGTTCTATGGGATCAATGGTGTGGACAGGAAGTCTAATGAGGCTATTCTCAGTATTTGTCTCATTTTTGTCTTCATTATGACAAGTCTTCAAGTATACATCATTAGGTATGAATTCAGTAGAATTAGGTATGGATACAAGAGAAATATGTTATTAACAAATATGTTATACTCCCAGAAAACGTCGTGCCGATAAGTATAAAAATAGGTTTGATGTAAATTTGGGTTTCAGATCAGAAAATAAAAGGAAGTAAATTAATATGTGATAAATATCTGTAACTGAATAAATAGAAGTTAATGATAGAAAAATACAATGTGATAGAAAGGTCTGTGATGTTCAATGTAATTTTTTACTAGTCGACTGTACAAATGATAAATAATTTGTTATGGGATGGATCTTTCCAAGTTGTGTACCTAACAGCTTTATTCAATAAATTCTACGTTGAGTCTCTGAATTTCATTGCATTGCTTGGTGATTGCAGAAATTCTTCAACACTTAAGCGAGAAGAAATGATTAGGAAGTCCGCGGAAAATCAAATACTTCTCTCGAAACTCAGAAGTGAAGCGGAGGAAAACGGAAACGCAGTACAAATCGAGAGGCTTAAGGAGAAGATGCGAAAGGCATACAGTAATTCCTTCCACGAGCCCGGTGATAGTTCCGACTGAATATTGTGACAATAGTATTAGATTGATAAGTACAAAAAAATAGTAAGATTAAAATTTTAATAGGTTTTACGACTAATTTTTGAACTCCAATATTAAACGGATAATTACTTTTTGATGCAATAAAAACCATGAGTTGATGATGGTTGTTTTTATTCGTTGCAACATATGCTCATCGATTAAAGCAGCTCATGCGATATTTACAGCGGAATATTCATATTAGACTAGGTATGTACTAAATCAACATTATCACTACAACTTATTTACATGTAATAATAGTGTTTCCATTCAGGAAGCTTCAACTCAAATTTGAGTTTTTGCGTCCGGTCGCCAAGTCAGACTATTCTTTGATGGTACGGTCTTGTGAGAGAAATTGCAGTCAGCTTGGTTCTTGCAAAATTTTCCGAATTTGCACGGCCTGGGGTGGAAAAAAGTGCAGTTGGAATTGATGCATTGCGGAAAGTATTTGCATGTCTGCAACGACTGCTTAGCCAAGTGGATTGGACCCGCTGAAGGGATGATTCTTGAAGCTTAAACATCCACAATAGTTTATTATTTACGTACTAGGGTTATATATTAGTTTCTAAAATTGAATGTGGTTTTTACGGTTAATCAAAAATTGTGGAAACTCACCACCAATTTTGGGATTAGCTGCATGGCTGTAAGGACAATCCCTCCTTGTGCAAGATGTTTCGAATTTACACGCTGGATGTATGTAGAGACATTTTTCCCCGAATTTACATTGAGGAAATGCTATGCAATTTGTACTTGGATGCACGAATTCGCATTTGTTACCCAACCGACAAGCAGGCCAATATTTGCATCTTTCCCTATTCTTCAGAGTGAGTGGAGGTTTTACGATCGGCAGCTCATCTGGTATATTGAACGTTTTAGTTTTAATATTGTTCACGGTTTTGTCGAAAATAATAGGAGATGGGGTTTTCCTTTTAAGTACATTTTCATTCTGCGTTCCTATACTACTGTACTTCTCTTTATCTAGTCCATCAAGCGTGACTATGAACTGTTGATTGATCTTGCTCGGCTCATAGGTCGTCCCATTTTGTGGTTCAACCCCCAATCTCATCTTGATCGGTTTTGGGACGTACTGTAAACTCTCGTCATCACTTAATTTATTTGCATCTGTTTTCTTTGGCTCGGTTATATTCGAAATTAGGACCTTTATCTTAGATTTTTCCATTTCCGAAAGTTTCCTTTTCGTTCCTTGCGGTTTCTCAGTCTCCTTGGACGAATTTTGCTTCTCTTGATAGGTCTTTGTAAAGAGGGCGTCGGGCTGAGTGATGAAATGAATGCGATAAAATGGGCAATTATGTTTTGAATGGAATTTTTATGTTGATTCGTATGTGATATTTCAAACGATTAACACATCATAAAACGTATAACATGTGTTGAAACGAATAATACAAAATAATTTCAATCGGACAACGCAAAAAAATAGTTATATTTTGACTACAATTAATCGCACCTTCAAAGTAGCACCAACTGCAGGAGTTTGTGCTACACTCCTTTGGGCGTCCGCAACAGCTTTCAATAGTAAATTTTTGTTCGCTTGCTTCACAGTTGGAGGCAAAACTCTTGGCTTCACCTTTACCATGCTAGCGACCTCTCGTTGTGTCGGAGCTACTTCTGGTTCTGTGAGAGGTTTGATGGGAATAGAAACTTTAGACATAACTCCCAAACGAGCCAACACGCTCTTTTGTGCCTTTCTTCTCTCAACACCTTTTTCTTTTTCGTCTGAATTCGCTCTCTTCAATCGAATTGGTCCTTTGTCTTGAGAGCGCTTCTCATTATCTATTATCTTCCTGGCATCATCAGGCTCTAATTTCCTCTTCCTGTCATCAAATGTGGCACTCCTTTTTTCTGCGTTATCACAGTTCGAATCATTTTTTCTTGAATCCGTCCCATCTGCACTTCGCTTTACATCTGTATTCCTCCTCTTGCTTGAGCTACTATCTGTAAATCTGCGCGTCTCGTCATTCCTTTCCAATTCTCTCCTTTCGTTGTTTCTATCCAAATGCCTCCTCGTATCATTCCTCTCCAATTCCCTCCTCTCCGTAGTCCTGTCCAATTCCCTCCTCTCTGTATTCTTCTCCAATTCCCTCCTCGCATCGGTCCTTTCCAATTCCCTTCTCACATCAGTCCTCTCCAATTCCCTCCTCACATCATCCCTACCGAATTCCCTCCTCGCATTATTCCTGTGCAATTCCCTCCTCGCGTCATTCTTCTCCAATTCCCTCTTATTATTCTGTCTCTGCTTCATATTATTTATGAGGTTCTGCCTCATTTTATTGATGTCTTCGTCTGTTTTCCGCGATTCCTCCAAATACTTAGAAGGATTCCTGAACTCGCCCACTCTCTCACCCGAACCATAGGGAGATCGCCTCTTTCCAAGTCTATCCATAACAGATACTCTCTTCGAATTGGGACTGGGGCTATTTTCGAACGTTATCCTTGTATGCTTCTTCATTTCAGGAGTCAGCGACCTTTCTTCGTCTTTTTCAACACTCTTCTCTTCAACAATAGGAGGCGTGTGCCCTCTGCTCCTCTCTTCCAGCCTATCCAGGATTTTACGCGCTTGCTTCTCCCTCGTCTGCTCATTCGGAAACAATTCCTCAGGATCGGCTTTAATGTTGATGAAATCTTCGTCTTCCTCGGAAGCATCTTCAACGAGCATCCCTAACCTCGATTTAACATTCTTGATGCGTTTCTCAATCGCTTTCAAATCGTGCTCGTTCGTTAAACTACTAACTTCAGAAAGAAGAGGTATGTCGAAATTATCTTCCCCATTTTCATCCTGCCCCTCCACATTATCCTGCATCACCACAACTTTCCTTATTTCAGACAATTTTGTTGCGTTAACTGGAAGATCGTCCGTTAGAGATTTCGGTTCTTCCTTAACCACTCTACCTTTATCTTTAGTCTTGCTTTTCGACTTCTCTTTTTTCTCTTTTTTAACTTTGGCATGCGCATGTTCTTCAGATTTACGTTTCGACGCTTTCTTAAACACATCAGGGTTCGTAATGTGTACTTCCTTAAGCTTTTTTAACACTATGTGCAACCAATCAACGAACTGGGACGTTTTCGATGTGAGGAAAAGGTTCAAGTCTTCGTTCATTTGAGATTTGGTTCTCTTATTGGCCACCATCACCATTATGTAATCAGGTAATTCATCATCTGTCCAATTAAAGAATGTTCCTAGTTTATGAGTTCGGAAGAATTATGACGCGGTGCCTAAATTAAAATGCACTATGGCCGTCACATATCTTCGATTATCGCAAATTTTTGCTGTTTCACCCTTTCTAACCTTCGTTTTCCTAGGAGATATTTAAAAACGCTTTGATGTATAAACGTTTTTGGGGGACTCCGCATATTTTTCAAACAATTAAAGTTTTGTTTGCACGAAGAAATAAGAAATATCTATTTTCCATAGCAATTGCTAATTGAAATATTCTGATATTGTTTGTTTACATACTTTTGCAAACCACTGTGCATAGGAATGTAAGTATAAGTACTTATCAGAAAATTACTATGTGGTCACTAGTCGTAAAACTACAATCAGTTGTTCAATCGCAGTTCAACCTTGGATCAGGTTCAAAATATCACATTTGACATTTAACATATGTAAATAATGTCAAATGGGACACATTGAACTTGGTTCAAAGTTTAACTTTAATTATTCAACTGGAATACAGTGAAACTGAGATTTACCTATCTTCGGAACTAATGGACAAAAATTTGTCTATGTACGCACATCAAAATGAGAACGGACTTCAAAAACAAAACTCTTAAGAAGCAATTTTAGAAAAGATATGTCTCTACAGACTAAATTTAGTACAGGGCCTAAGTGCCAAACAGATTCATAAAAATGTTCACACATTCAACTACAAGTCATGTCAAGTGGACATGAATAGGTGAAAACTTATAAAAGAATATATTCTCCAATTTTTCATCTAACAAATTTTATAAAATGATTGAATTTAACGCTTTCGTCTCAAGTAGTACACAATTATACGTCAATATTCAAAGACGAAATAGTTAACAGATATTCGATATTAATTTATAAGCACTCACAAGAATTACTCCATTGAATCGATTAGAGTATTGTGTACTGAAAGGTAGGTATCTTTTCAATTGGGTGACAAAAAGTTGCACTTAATTTAATAACAAAGTAGATACTGAGTAATATTTTCGTCAACATGTTGATAGTTTTCATCCCTATCTATTAATCATAGCCTAATTGTTTTTTTTAGATACATAACAATAATTGAAAGTGTGTATCATTTAACTTGATAAAAATTCTAAAATTCTGTATTACAAACGTAATAAAATTACATCAAATCTACAATAATTGCGAAATATTTAGCATTGTATTTGTTATAGCAAAATCTATGTTTGAAACATAGCTACCCTAAGCTGTTCCATTAGAAACAAGAATTTACAAATTTATCAACAAAAATGGATGATATTATTAATTTCACGCTTTGCATTAAAATGTGTATCAGGCAATACAACCTTATTTACAATAGAACAACGCCATCACAAATATTGCCCGATGTTACTCAGAAGAGTACATACTTGAAAAGCGTGTTAGTACTTACCAACGTAACATTCTAATTCCATTAGTTTAGCCTTAATGGCAGCCTGAAAATGATAACAGATGTAATTTTATCCAAACAATAATTAAATGCTGTTATGGACGTACAAAATGTACAAAAACCTAACCTTAAACCAGACAATTTCAACAGATCAGCGTTGAAATTCATGTAATAAAACAACTATTGAGAACTTACCCGCATTTTTTGACCTACTTCCGCCCCAATATCGGTCATTTTGAGGGATAAAATTGGTATTTTTACCAAATATAGGACATAAGAATATACATTGGTTTATAGACTATTTATAAACGTCAAATGACTGACGCGTGCTGCCATCTATGCTGTCATAGAAATGAAATGAATTAGGACCTTAGAGTAGAAATAGATGGAGTGGGAACTACGAGCCGTCCGACGTGCCAACATACGACTGCCTATGACACGCGAAAATGAGCCTTAAAGTATCACGTGACTCCTGAAAGTTGGCCAAAGCAG